>CAKNYM010025035.1:0-30386 GCA_932195095.1 Andricus curvator
TGATATTGCGTAGCGTTTAAAATAAAGATTTATATGATATATCCAGTTACGTCAAGATGGTCGCAAGCTAATTAATAATTCTATATTGTGCATTAAACGTTTTAAACCATTGTATAATATCCTGCAACGTAGAGGCATATTCTTTGAAATGAGATTTCTCTGTATAGTAAACGGGGGTTTTATTAACAATCTAACTTCTGTCTGCCCCGAGGGGTTAATTATTCGGATTTTTGGTGCAACACTAGATTGCAAGATTCCATGTGACTGCAAAGGACCACTTATAATCTCATATAACTCTGCGAATTCCCTTGATATCTTTAAAATGTCTTAACATATAATTGAAATACCTCGGTAAGATTGAAAATATTTTTAAACCCATAGAAATCTGTTAAAATCTCTTGAAATCCATTGAAATTTGTAAAATCCCCGAAAATCTCTCAAATAATTGGAGGTCCTATAAATCTTAATCTTCTCTCCTTGAATTGTTGAATATGAATTGAAAGGTATTATAAAAGATTGCATGGGATTGCATAAGATTGCAGAAAGTGTATACCAGATTGCAGGAGTAATTAACCCCTCGGTCTACCCCATTTTATGTTCTTACTTTTGTTTCCTTTTTTTTTTTTCTTTGTCTCAAGCGTTGAAAATTTGTAATTGAAGCCTCATCGGCAAAAAGGACTTGTTCTATTCCGCGGTAGCGTTTCAATCGCTAAAGTTTCAAATAGTCGAGGTTATTTACTTCACTTCAATCTTAACCTCAAAAGTTTACTTTTCCTAACCTAACTTTCACAATTTTGAACCGGGACAAAAACAGAAAATTTAATTTCGCTAAATGTCGAAAAACATTCAAAAACTGAAATCAGCAAATTTTTCAAACAATTATTCTTCCTTTTAAATGTAACATGTTTAATATTGCTGGCTCTGGACGTTTTACTACTTGCATTCCTGATTTATTTGTATTAACTTAACCTTTTCCAACTTTTTTAGTGCTTTCATTCTTTTCTGCTTGACATTCTGGTAAAATAAATTCTCTTTTTTTATTCCTTTTAAAAGTTTTAATTTAAGTTAGATTTAGAAATGTAAATTTTGACAGTTGAGGTTTATGGGAAGTAAATAACCAAGACTATTTTGACATTTCTTAAAAAGATTTTCACAGTTTTCTTGCCATTTTGGCGATTGCAGCGCTTTTGCAAAGTAGAAAAACAGTTTATATTTTATACTTAAGATTGATTATATCGTTCTTTAGGGGTGCATTCAACCTTGAATCGAAAGTACAATTGCAATGTAAAGAGAAACAAAACACAAAGCTCCAAAGAGTGCTCAATGTACGTGATATTGCGTAGCGTGTAAGAAAAGGAAATATATTTTCCAGTTACTTCCAGAAGGCCACAGGCCAGAGTATTATACGTTTTCTTTATGTTTCTTTATGTGATTCATTATTTTTAAATAAGACAAACAAATGATTTTCTTCTCGAACAAAAGGGGACTGTATTCGTACTTACTAAATAAAATGTGTTAACACGAAAATTCACATCAGTTTTTTTTTGCAGTCATATACCTAAGAATTTGATCTTTTACTTAGTTGACTTGTTTTATATTAGTATAATTTTCGACGACCATGACGTCCATCGCCTACTCAGTATTTAGAACTGAAACGAATCCACCACGAAAGTCTATCGGAACCTGTTTGGAATGCCAAATTGACTTCACGAACCCAATTTGAAACCATTCCATTACCTATTTGGAATTCAGCATTGAGCCGAATAGATCACAATAGTCTAACAATTAGTTCGGTATTCCAAATTGAAACCATTGCAATGTCTACTTGGAATTCCGAACTGAGCCTAATAGATCACACGCACTTATCAGCCAATTCGGTTTTCCAAATTGGAACCATTCCAGTGTCTGTTTGGAATTCCGAACTGAGCTGAATAGATCACGACAGCGTGACAACCAGTTCGGCATTCCAAATTGAAACCATTCCATGTTCTACTTGGAATTCCAAACTGAGCTGAATAGATCACGACAGCGTGACAACCAGTTCGACATTCTAAACTGAAACCATTCCAGTGTCTACTTGGACTTCCGAACTGAGCTGAATAGATCACAAGCACCTATCAGCCAGTTCGGTATTCCAAATTGAAACCAATGCAGTATCGACTTGGAATTCCGAACTGAGCCGAATAGATCGCGACCGCCTGACAACCAGTTCGGCATTCCAAACTAAAACCAATGCAGTGCCTACTTGGAATTCCGAACTGAGCTGAATAGATCACGACAGCGTGACAACCAGTCCGGCATTCCAAACTGAAACCATTCCAGTGTCTACTTGGACTTCCGAACTGAGTCGAATAGATTACAGGCGTCTAACAATCAGTTCGGTATTGCGAACTGAAACTATTGCAGTGTCTACTTGGAATTGAGAACTGAGCCGAATAGATCGCGACCGCCTGCAACCAGTTCGACATTCCAAACTGAAACTATTCCAGTGCCTACTTGGACTTCCGAATTGAGCCGAATACATCAAGACTACCTGACAAACCAGTTCGGCATTCCAAACTGAAACCATTCCAATGTTACTTGAAGTTCTGAACTGAGCCGAATAGATCGCGACCGCCTGACAACCAGTTCGATATTCCAAACTGAAACTATTCCAGTGCCTACTTGGACTTCCGAATTGAGCCGAATACATCAAGACTACCTGACAAACCAGTTCGGCATTCCAACATTCCAATGTTACTTGAAGTTCCGAACTGAGCCGAATAGATCACGGCCACCTGATAAATCAGTTCGGCATTCCAAACTGACACCATTGAAGTATCTACATGGAATTCCGAACCAAGCCGAATAGATATAAAAATAAAATCAATGAGTTTCAGTTCGATGTAACCGTGACAATAACAGAACTGAACCGGATTGATTTTTTTTCAATCCGGTTCAAATGGTCCTTTTGTATAGGGAGATGATACTAGGATCTATACTGAATCTAATTGCACTATACTTATGTCTACAAAGAAACAGGAAGTGGGTATATTTCATGTTTGAAGAAAAAGTATAATACGTCGCCAAAATTTACATGCTTTTTTCTCGAAAAGCAGTTTTTCGAAGTTCTATACGTAATTCCATATCGGGCATAAGGGCCTCTTTCATACGGACGCCCACATATTGTAATTAGGAAATTTTAAATGCAAATAATGTATAGAATGTATTAATTAAGGTTTTAAATAATGAAATGTACAATTAGCAACGTTATTTTGGAAAAACAACTTTGGGACTAACGCGACATTAACAGGATGATTATTTAAAAAATTGAGAGATATTTATCCGCGAAAATGTGTCGAGTTTGAATGTGATAATTGTCATATTTCGGCTTGAAAAATTGAAAAAGGCTCGAATTTCTCAAAACGCAAACTAAATTGAATCTCCTGAGGTAACTGTTCATAAAAAAAATCACTTTGATTTTAATAACGCTATGAAAGTGTTGAAAAAGGGTCACCTTTTAGTAACTCTCGAAATAAAAGTTTCATCCATTATGCCATTTTTCTACAATTTTGCACATATAAACTTGAATTTTTAAATTGAAAAATTGATTCAATAAATTGACGTGTACAATTATGCTACTCAAGTACCAAATTAAAAAAATAGGCCGCAATCTCATCTTGCCAAAAATGTTATGTGAAACAATTTTATTTTTTCTATACCATAGTTTATTGAAATAGAAAGATACATTTTCAGAAAGTCTGTTGGTAATTTAAAAATAAAATAACTTGGAAGTTCCTGCAATCGAATACTCATGGCCGATTTTTAGTTAGAATGGTAATTACTATGAATATGAAACTTTGTATTGCAAAAAAGCAGTCTCTCCCGTACAAAACAAAAATTATACGTAAAGTTTTATAAGACGAGTAGTACATGTATCAAATACTCGTTTTCGAAAACATCTTAGTTTAATATCGTCTATTTACCAATGAGGAAAATATCTTACTCAATCAGTCTCAATGTGAATATATCTCTTCCACAAGAACTAGAAAACGTTACTATAAATGTATTCATAATATTCCTACAGTCTATGTAATACTGAAAACTCTCGAGTAGCCAATCGCTAACCCATAGTCGTAATCGATGCTTGTCTAATTACATATATGTAGTACTTAAAATAAAGAAATATTCACAATCTTGGAAAAAATACATAAAAAGCAAGGTCAGCTACTTAGCCTTCCTTCTCGTTATCATCTCCATACTCTACATTTTCGGTATCAATTTATTGATATATATATATATATATATATATATATAAAACATGCTTCACTACTTACATCGTATTAAAAAAGATAGAAATATTCACAGTCGTTGAAAACAACAATGAAAAACAGGATAACTACTTAGTCTTCATTTTCGTCATAATTTCCAACTCTATTTTCTCTTTATCAATATTCTCAGCTACTTCACCATTAAAAGAAATCTTCATAATCTTAGAAAAACAAAAACTGGATCAGCCACTTAGCCTTGATTTTCGCCATCATCTCCATACTCTATTTCTCGCTATCAGTTTCCTGATACATATAACCCATGTTTGCCTACTCACATCGTATTTAAAAAAAAAGAAATGTTGACAATCCTACAAAAAATAGAAGAACAAACAATCAAAAACTGGAGAGCTACCTATCCTTCATTTTCGACATTATCTCTATACTCTACTTTGTCATTATCAATTTTCTCGGCTATGTCACCATCACCATAATTCGCTACTAGGTGATTTGCTATGACAACCACAGCATCCGCCATCCTTTCAGAGTTTGCAGCGACTCTCTCTAAGCTCTCGTTTGTGAGATCGACCCTCTCATTCAGTGCCTTAAACTAATCGCACACTTCGATTAAACCTAAAGATATGACCTCCAGGACAGAATTTGATGAACTTATTAATGACTTTGCATCATCCAAACATTGATTGATCCTTCGGACCTTTATGGTTTTTACTTGAGTATTCTCTTCTCTTGAAGGTACTGAATTTTATTTATTATCCTGCAAAAATAAACGAATAGTTTAAAATATGGTTTTTAATCTCCAATGACATAAACCTTCAATTAAAAACTAACCAAATCACAAAGCTTTGCTTTCTTTAGATTTTCGAAACTATTATTTTTCGGTGGGATGGGACGTTTAGAAGTTTTTTTCCAATCTTGCTGCAGTGATGAGCCTACAACTTCTTGTATTTCTCCAAATACTGTTAGAGGCTTCGTGTTTGATATGCCACTACCACTAGGTTAAGATGCACTCCCCTTCTCTGCTCCAGCATCATCAGACGCCTTATCGACGCTCTGTGACAGATATCATGAAGAAATTAAAATCTAGGCCCATTTTAAATATTTGTTAATATAAAAGATATGTTTATATTTTAGATGCGACGAGTAGAGAAAAGGAAAAGAAATTATTTTGTTCGTCATACGTATTTCATAGTAAAGTAAAAATTTCACAGAGAGCGAGGATAATATTGAAAAAATAGTTGCACATTCGGATTAAGAAAAATGATTGAAAGCCATAGAAATAAATGGATTTTTATCGTTTTAATAGTTACAAATAGTGAATATTTTAATGTGTGCTTATTCGTCCATCAATTCGTTTTGAAACCGCTTACTGTCCTGATACTGAATAGTTCTTATCCTTGTGACGCAGTTCCAGTGCTGGGTAGCGCACTTAAGGGGCCGGGAGTCTAACCTTGTTTCGCGAAAAGGTAAAAAACTACAGCAAAAGTCCGGAAATCGTGTTACTGGGGAGTGGGTGGGGGGGGGGGGGGGGGCGAGAAATTGCGTTACGTAATACTTGAACGGCCTTTGTGGCTTACGCTGTATGCATCTAGCTGATGATCTACAATTATTATGTATATTTATACTTGTTTACATATTTCAAAACACAAAAATTAGTCAACGTAGGCGACATTAGCTAACTAATGCCCTTTTGATGTTCCAAAATTGAGCATTTATGCATTGTTGAAATTCTAAACTTTGGCACTTATACCCTTGTAGAGTCACAAATCTTGGTTATTAAAAAGTTGGGATAAGGGGGGTCGGGGTCATGTGGATTACGTGATGTTCCATGGGATAATTAGGGTTCCGTTGGAAAGGTTGGGACCCGAGGGATATGTAGGATCTCGTAAGATAAGGTTGGTCTCACGGACTAGTAAGGGTCCCGAGAGATTTATAGGGACCTTTGGGTTAGATGGGGTCCTGAGAAATAGTTCGGGTCCTATTCGATAAAGAGGGTTCTTGGGATAGCTGAGGTCCTGAAGAATAGGTTAGGTCCCATGGGATAAAGGAGGTCTGAAGAGATAGATGGAATCCCGTGAGATAAGAAGGGTCCCAAGGGACAAGATCGATTCCAAGTGATAGAGATGGTGCCGAGGGATAAGTGTGGTCCCGTGGGACAAGCGGGCTCGAGAGGTAAGTGATTCTCGTAGGATAGGGGTATCTCGAGCGTTAGGTTGGGTCCCGAGGAATAGGTGGGGTCTTGTGGGATAAGAGGGGTTTGGAGGGATAGGACTCGCGGGATAGGAGGGGTCCTATGTGTTAGTTTGGATTTTTTGGAATAAGTGGTGTTCCGAGGGATAGGTTGGACCCTATGATAGAGGAAGGGTTCAAGGGATAAGGGGTCCCGAGGGGAAAAGTAGGACGGATGGCTACGAAACCCCTACAAACCATTAAATAGAATTCGGTTAGATATATACTTTTATTAAATGAATCTTTCGAAGAATAAAGGGAGACCTTCATCATGAGGACTGAATAAGAATTGCAGCTTCCTTTTTCTACAGCAAAAGTAAAAACAATAAAATTCAAGTAACTACTATTGCATAAATAATTATAACCAAATCAGTAGGTTTTCGAAAATTAAGAAAATTAATTGAATTAAGTTAAGAGAGATAAAAAATAATTAAGAAAATTAAGACTCATTATATATTTTTTACTTTATAAATTATATTTTAAAGTATCTGACATACTAGAAAAATCGTAAAAAATGGTCGCAGATTAAAGCTTAAATGTTGTACTTTAAAAAGTACTATATCGAGAATAAATATACCAGAGATGTCGAGGTACTGTTCTTCTTGAAGAACTACGAGCCCTCGTAAGGTATTTTTCATTTATCTTAATCGGAGTGATAACACAAGCAAGGTTGCTGCAAATTACCAATTTTTTATTTTTCCTGAATGAATTTTTGTTTCAGGTATAAAGACAACCTTTCACTTCCGACATTAATAATGTTAATGCAAAAGAATGGTTATTTCTAAATTTTTCTTAAACTCATACAGAGTTTTATAAACTTCAACTTCAAGTTATCAAGCTGACCCATTCAGATTTATCCTGACCATTATAAAATTCCCTGAATTTGCTTGACTTTTTAGGATTCCCTGCGAATTGTAGCAACTTTGACAAGAGAAGAAATTGTATGTTTGGTTTATAATATAGTACTATAACCCGCTTCCCTCTACAAATACGAAAATTCTTGAAAACAACAATCAATAAAAATGACCTATTGATCAAATTTATAAAAACTTTTGAAAGACAAGTTTGAATTTTTTTTATATGTTTAATAGCATCAAAATGGGCAAATGTTTTTAAACAAAATAATCTGACTAATTCACTTGTATGTTCATATCACGTGTAAGCTAAGCTTATCTTATTATTCTTTCATAACTTTTGTATTACTGACCTGTGGTTTGATTAATCCTACTTCAGGATTATCATCTCCGCATATAGCCGAACGACCAAGCATTCCACCAAGTCGCTCTTCCTCTGTGCTGAGAAATTCGCAGTATTTTTCGCCACCTCCTATCTGTCTTCAGTTCTCTATAAATCCTAGCGGCTTTTGCTTTGGTTGTTCATTTCCAATCAGCAAAACATTTTTTCCTTCCTTTCGTATCTTTGATTCCCGCTGCCAATGAATTCAATATCACTGTGAGTTGCTCCCAAGAGTCAGCAGTGTATTCGGTGTATTCTTTACCATCAACGTCATCGTGGTGATGTGTAATTATGCATGGATGTTTATTGGCAAAATCTAGCAGAGTTGCCCAATGCTTTCCTGTTGCTCGCATTTCAGTGTGATATCTGGAAATGATCACACATTATGAAGATAGTTATAAACAAGCAATATTATAATCAAAGTCTTTAAGAATAATAATTGCTTGTATAAGATGCATAGGTATAAAATGTCAGAATAATGAAACTATTATAATTTTAAACCATTCAAGTATATGAAGCCTTTTAATTTCAGTTCTCAATATCTGGATTATAGAAACAAAGAAAAGAGAGTAAATTTTAGAAGCAGATTAGGTTTACCATGTTGAGCATCCAAAATACTTTATGTCTATAAAGTTTATAATATCCCAGAATTAATAAAATACCTATTTGAGTTTTGTACCTAAATAAAATTTCAGTCATGTTGAAAATAGAAGCTGTAGACTGGCACAAAATACTGCTTGGCCCAATTAAAAGCTTTGAAATGGCATAATTCTGGATTAGTAGCATTTTGAAGTAAAAAATTTCCAACAATTTTAAATAGAAAATGTTGAAGCTATAATAATTGTTAGAAGTGTGCAAAATTAGTGTGGCTCGCATTCAGCCCAAAAACCCGCATCACCCGCATTTAACCCGACAACCCGCATTCAACGCGCAATAAATTCACAATCAACTTAAGCACCTGAAAAGCATCGTAAGCATAAATAGACCGGACTAAACCCCTTTTTTAGTCCTAGTAATGGTTTAAAATGTATCGATAAAAGCTCGTCATTTAAGGATATGTAATTTTAATCATAAGAATTTAAAACTTAACATCGCAACACTTTAATAATTGCGAAAACAAATTTGAAAAACCTGCCGAATACAAATTTTCATATTTTGAAGGTTTACGTTTTAATGGTTGTTAGTCAACTCTGAAAGTGAAGTAGGAATTTGAAAACTTAACTTCTTATGTCTCTTAATTTTTTAATATTTAATCCAAAGCGTAAAAAATTAAAAATGTTAAATTGTTAGCCTTCAAAACAGAATCATAAAAATGTTCAAAATTTATCAAAATATGATGTTATTTAAAATAATCTAATTTACATAAAACTTTAATCCGGAATTATTCTATTTTCAACTTTGTCAACTTATAATTCTTCAACTATATTAAGACATTTGATTTGAAATACTAGATATTTGTACTACTGAAGTTCTAAATCATACAATTTTCAAATTTTCAGTTTAAAACATTTAATTTTACGCAGTGTCTGTTCGTCAAGCTTTATTTTTCATCTCTTTGTTTTATTTTATTTATTTATTTTCATTTTCCTTATTAGATGGACAGATTTCCTTTTCCAGCTCCGCCAATCAATTTTGCAATATTTTCGCTATCGCTATTCGTCCTTAAAAGCTGCACGGCGCTGATTTTAAACAAGTGTACAATTTCTCATTGTTGAAATCTTTCACAGTCAAATATTAGTAGTTGAATTTGTTAAATCTTTAATTAATTATTTCATTGTGTACATTGTACATCTAATTAATTAAAAATTGTTAAATCTCAAACAGGAAGTTATAAAGCATCAAAATTTGAAGTGCTTCAAATCGGAACATTAAAATTTTCTTAAATTTAAAGAAAACCTCGAAGGAAAAATGTTACTAATACTATTTTTGTTAAAAAGCAGATAAAAAATTTTTCTTAAACAGAAAATCATTCATCTAATTGTTGGGACATTTTATACGGCGACTAAATTAAATTAATTTCAGGGACCTCTTATACGTCTGTCAGCGCACTACGCTAAAATTTAACTTATTTTTATTTCAAGCAGCAGAACTTACATATTCCTAGATAAAAAATGCCCAATGTCACAAAGTAATTCAAATAAGGAATTTACTGTTTAAAATTATCTACAGGCCTTAATGAAATTCTTAAAAACGTGAAAGGGCCGATTTTTTACATTTTCTTCTGTGTTTAACAATATATGAACAATTACCCAGATAACAAAATGCGAGCAATATGCGACGCATTATGCACGCACGTCGTGCCGATCAACATGCACGAGATGCACTCACCAACGCAGACATATTTGTCATCTATTGAGACGCATATCGCTCGCATGTCGTGCGGGTCACGCGTGCGACGCATATCGCTCGCACGTCGTGATTAGTTATGCTCTGAAAATAATAAATTATGTAATATTAATATTTTTATACATCTAATAAACCAAAGAGCCCATTTTGTCGGTCGTAAACAAAGGTCAGTTTTATTAGGCGAAATTCCGAAATATACAAAAATTTGAGACATTTAATCAAATAAATTCTGAATTGGACTTCGAGTTTGCACTTTTCCCAATCAGTTACTAGAGATTTTTCTATCATTAGAAAGAGTATATTGTTTTAGGTTTAAAAATTCATAAAATTTGTTATGATTAAAAATTGATCTAAAAATCAAAGCGAATTGATTAAGAGGTTTAGAAACAGTTGAACGTATAGTAAATTATTTTGCTTTACCATAAAAAAGATAGGTTAGGTTTACTTACTGGTTATAGGTTTATATTTACTATTTTTCGATTGTACTTACCACAATTCTATTAATTTTCGGAATGCCGGATATAAAACACGATAAGCACGATAAAGCACGATAGTAAAATTCTTCGACAGATGCCAGAAGATGCTGAAAATACTTTTACTGACTTTTACAGAAACCAACGATGGTCAGGCGTCATCAAGTTGATAGCGTGTGTGAACAGTAGACTGTCGTGTAGAAGGAAAACGAACCTGACGAACGGAGACGGAGATAATATGTATTACACGACGCGCCACTGATCCGCGCGTTTTACAATTATTCAAATTCGCACATATACTAATTCTGTGTGATTTTGATGTCGGGAATTAAAATTTATGTGAACATAAATTAAATTTTCAACTGCATATCATTTTTAATATTATTCGATCATTCTTCATAAATATTGAAAAATTAAAAGTGCAAAGAAAAAATAAATTTCACTTGAAATTTATTTGCGATTAGAATTATTGAAATTTTTTAATATATACCAATTTATGTAATTTAAAAACAAGTTGAAAAATAAATTCAATTGATTAAGAAATTTTTTAAATATAAGTTAATTTTCACACATCTTCATGATGACGAAATGCGACTCATAAAGCTCGCAGCATGTGCCCATGTTCCGTGCTAGCGAAATGCGACTCATAACGCTCGCAGCTAAGTGACCATCATATATTGCTGGCGAGATGCACGTGTTCTCGCACGCATTGCATGAGAATCACGAAATGCGGGTGACGTGCGTCGCACGCATTGTTATCTGGGTACAGCCAGAAAATTGACCAATTTAATAATATGATTTTTTATCCTTGAAAAAACACTGTAAATAAACCAACTGTTCATTAGAATTAATGAACACAGACTTCGAAAAACAAAAATTTTTTATAATAAAAATTGTACAATATCATTAAACTTGGCTCATTGAAGCTGTTGGCGGATTACAACCTTAGGTGGGAGCTAAGATCAAAGTGCTCGACAGCAAAGACTTCCCAATGCCAGTAAAGCTGCTAGCTGGGATTCCTAGTGTATCCGTGGAATCAACAGCAGTACTTAAAAAGATAGCAATCCAAAACGCAACCATTACAACGGGAGGATAACAGGTTATCAATGTCAAGGCAAGTAGTCAAGCTACCCAACTTGTAATAACTGCAGAGCCAGAAGTGAGCACCGGATTTATCCTCGGAAAAGGTGGAGGTGATCATTTGAATTTAAAATGGACACTAGATGTCCCCCTTACAGTCTGGATGTTATCCAGGTAAACATTCACCAAACTAAAGGAGCGTCTGATATCTTAAGCAGACGTTTGACAGCGCAACAAGCGGCTTTTGCCTTAATAAAAGAACATTGAGCTTGCAAGGCGCAAGTCAGAGGATTAACTAACAAGAGCCGATCAGTTATTTATGACAGTTCCGTAGAAACACCTAGGGCAGCATTTTATGTCAGAGGCGATATTAAATTTATTGGATTACCAAGGTTTTTTTCTAGAAACTTGGTGGCAATAAAGATTGAGTACCATTTAGGGGACAAACGCCAACCTATGGGGATTTGCTCAGCGTACCTACGATTTGACACGCAGGACACACCATCTGAGGAATAGCGAAATCTGGTGGACTACTGCTATATTAAAGGATTCCAGATAGCCACCGTGATTATCACGTTCGAGTCACGCGTAATATTTCACGCATGATTTCGGTGTGATGTGCTCATGAAATCACGCACATGAAAAATCACGCGTGATCTGCAAATTATTCCACAGTAAATTCTCATGTGATATGTATTTTGCACGTCTGAATCATGCGTGATTTTTCACACGTGAATTCCAGATGACATCATCTTGAATTCGAACGCAGTAAGCGTGGAGTGAAAAGGAAAAATCATACGCAAATGAAAAATCACCGTTATCTGAAAAAGATTTCACAGTGAAGTATCATGTGATATGTATTTGTCACGTCTGAGTCTCGCGTAAATTTGCACGCGTGATTTCCACATGACTTCATGGTGAGTCGGCAATTGTTATCCGCTCTGACTTCATGCTTAATTTTTTTCATTACGCGTGATTTCCACCTGATTTCACGATGAGAATATTTAGCTATCTGGGATAGCTATTGTTCATCGGATGTGATGCTAAGGCACATCATTCTAATTGAGGTAGTAATTACACCAACCACAGGGGTGAGTCTTTATTAAATTACCTCTTAACTACTGATTCAACTTTATTGATTTGGGGTGATACACCTATACCTTCGTGACATCTAGATATCGCGAGATAATTGATTTGACCTTATGTTCGATAAATAGTGGCAAAGTGTTCCAGGGATGGCAAAAAGGTATGAACAAAGCGTATGAGGACAATTGTCCTCTGCGTATCAAAAAGACAGTCAGGGATGCAGCCTGGTGGAATCCTGAATAGGATGGCCGGAAAAAGGGACTCATGGAGGAGGTATTTTCAGGGAATCGAGAATATACTTGACACTGCTAGGCTTCAGAGAACCTTGAGAAGTAACTCATTATGTCAACTGAGGGGATTTATATTGCCTTCAGATGAAATTGCTGAGACGACTAATGAAATCCTTGAACACCTAGTGACGGTAGACTTTCCGGACTCGAAGTTGGATTACACGAATGACGGGGCGGCCCATGAGTCATACCCCTCAAGAGGACAACTTTTAGAGCCAGAATGGAAGATTGGAAAGTAGTTAGTCGTATTGTCATTCATTCAAAAATTATATGGGTAGTTAAAGAATTCAAACCATTTAAAGCTGCAGGAGATGATAAAATATTCCCTGCATTAATTCAAGAAGGATTTCAGTCCTTGTTGGGTCCATTGTGTGGCATCTTTCAGTCATACTCAGCAGTGGGATACACTGTTAGAAGTATGTTGAAAATTCAACCACTTTTCAACCACTTTTGTGGTTTAAATCTCGTTCATCCACCGATTCAGGAAAAGAAGCAGCTTTAAAAAATAAAAACAAAAGGTACGTTGGAATAATATTATCATAATGGGAAAATTCCATTTACACTATCGGTACTAACTGCTGTATGCTTTTTTATGTTATGTTTACAAAAACGAGTGTCGAAAAGTTTGTCTGATTGGGCGCGCAACTCGTTATGGTGATATAATTCCTATGCACCTTCTGTTTTTCTTCTTTAAAGCTGCTTATTTTCCTAAATATTACATGCACTTCGTTAATCTCATGGATCACACGACACAAACGTACGAAGTAACTCACTGATTCCTTATCAGAATTATTTCGGTACAGTTAGTGAATTTCAAAGCACAGTATTTTTCAGAAATCTTCATGGGTTTTATTTAAGATTTTTGAAAAATTATAATTGCTTTGAAATTCACTAACTGTGCAGAATAAAATTTTTTTCTCGTTAATGAAATTTCAATTACACGTTGCTGAAATTTCAACTGCATGGTTGAAATTTCAGTTACACGTGTAGCTAATTTTTCATTCACAAGTAGTTGAAATTTCAATAACGGTAATTGTATAAAACTTCAACCACATGTGGTTCAAAATTAAAACAGATATTTCTAACAATGTACACGCCGGTAGCATGGATGAAGATTAAGGCAATCTTCATTTCAATGACGGGCAAGGATACCTGCTATAAGGCAAAATCCTTTAGGCCGATCAGCTTGAACTCGTTCATGCTGAAAACACTAGAAACATTAGCGGACCTTTACTTGAAAGAGGAAATCCTAACGGAAAAACCTCTTCATAGGAATCAATTTGCCTCTCAAAAAGACAGATCTACCGTAGACGCTCTCTATGCGTCGACCTACCGCCAGTGGTGCTAACGGACCGCGACTTTTTCAACTGCGCAGGCGTCGCACAATGGTGGAGTAAGGAAGAAAACTGCGGTTCTCTTCGTCACTCCTTCTTCACGCGACGCCTGCGCATTTGAAAAAGTTGCGGTCTGTTAGCACCACTGCCTCCCCCAATAATAATACAGTGCGAAAAGGTTGAGTAGCAATTGCAGCATTTCTAGAAATAGAGCGGGCGACACAACTTCACGCTACCAAGAAAAATAGGAGTGATTTCGACACAGACGACGATGACATGAAGATAGACATGAGTCGAAGTAATCGATTAATGAATCGACATATATCTTGAAAATCGTAATTTGAAAAATACGGTAGGGTGAAGTTGTGCCGTAGTTTCTTTTGTCCAACACCCGCGATGAAAATGCGACTTCGGAGGATCGTCTCGAGACGACGAAGTTGCCGATTCCTCAACTGATGACGTCACAGTGGTCCAAATGAGTTTACTTTTCCCACTAGTGGGAGAAGTACTCACTTCGACCACTGTGACGTCATCAGTTGAGATATAGACAACTTCGTGGTCTCTCAACGACTTCCTCAGCCGCATTTCCATCGGGAGTGTTGGACAAAGTATTTTTTGCAACACCCACCTCGAAAGTACTCCGTTCCATGTAGCTAAATTATATGCAAAGTGACTCATTCCGAGTGACAATGCGAGAATAATATTGGCGCATGCGCAGTTCGATTCTTATATACTTTCCACATCAGCGGAATGTACGCGCATGCGCACTTTGCAGATAAGAAACTTTCCGCATCGCGACAATTCGGGGGCAACGTGGCAACAGCAGCGCTCAGTGTCCAAGCGAACAGCTGATGACAGGTGCGAGGTTAAAGTCGACGTGTTTAGAGTGCAAGTGAAATTTTCCTTCTCATTGTCAAAAGAAGATGGACTTAAATAAAGATTCGAATCAAACTGGTGAAGAGTGTACTCCACCAGATATTATATTAGTTATTTTCATATATTGCGACTTAATTTATTTAAAATTTCGTATTTTTAGAATTTGTTTTCGTTCCGCTGAGGGTTTCAACGCTCCCACCCCACGCAACTGTAAATATTCTTCCTTTGTCTTTCTCTTAGTACAACTTTCTCGGAAGGTTGTTGGAAAAAATAGCGTGTGATACACTTGCGCACAGGCAATTGCTGACTCGTGTGATTTCAGCATTCGCCTTCAGCTCTTCGCACTCGTCCTCGTTTTCGCACTCGCTTCGCACTCGCTTCGCACTCGCTTCGCACTCGCTTCGCACTCGCTTCGCACTCGCTTCGCACTCGCTTCGCACTCGCTTCGCACTCTCTTCGAACTCGCTTCGCTCGTGCTTCGAGCCTCCGGCTCATGCTGACAAATTTACACTCGTTGGCAATCGCCTATTTTGCGCACTTGTATCACAAATAGCTAATGTGAACGTAGTGGGAGACGGTGATTCGACTCGTGTCTAGAATCGCCAAATTCTCACACTCGATGTAATCATTCAAAATTAAAAAATAGATTAAACCTATTTCAAATAGGTACATGTTGTTTTTCAAAGGAAAGAAGACGACACGTATGTTATCAATATCGACAAAAAATGGTTGAAAACATTATAATTATTTGAGTTTTGAAAACTAATAAACTGACAACGTACATTATAAAAAAATTGTCAAAATATTATATATAGAAATTTTCCGTCAGTTTTCAACAAAGAATGAAAAGTTCTATCAGAAAGAAAAAGATTGCTATATTATAAATGATCAATCTACCTATGTTACCTGTATTATCTATCTATAAATGTCTATATCAATAGTTTCTAAAGTATCACATTTTACAGAAATATATGGTTAATTTTTTAATGATAAACTCTATCAGTTTTTAAAATTCAAATATTCATTTTAAATGATATTATAGGAAACTACACGCACGCTACGCGCGCGTTTGGTTTTATTAACAATATTTCACTGTCAACAATCTTAGCATGATTAAACTTTTAAGGATTTTAAAAATATAACTAAATGTTTTTATTTTCGTAGATGAAAGCAATGCCTGTAGTCTAGGGAATAAAGAGAACGACATTCCAAATAACGAAAAGAAAAAAAATCGTTATTATTCGACTAACAGAAATCTAATTGAACTTGATGGGACAAAAAGGCGCGCACTATTCAGGGAGATCACTAGCCTGCACGTCGAGTCTGAAAGCAGGTGGCATAATGGATCTGGAACTGTAACGGAGCGCAAGGTATCACAGGCAAAAACCAGCAACTGTGACGTGTCGAAAAGAAGGAGGCACACTGGATCTGGGAAAACGAAGAGGCACGAGCCATCCGGGGGGAATTCCAAAAAGCACGAGTCCAGAAGCATGAGGCTTACTGGGTCTGAAGATGAAAAGGGGCCCAAGGTATCCCATGCGAAAACCAGCAACCGCGACAAGTTGAGAAACAGCAGGCACGCTGGATCTGGGGAAGCAAAGAGTCACGAGTCATCCGAGGGGACTTCCAAAATGCACGAGTCCAGAAGCATGAGGCCTACTGGATCTGGGGATGAAAAGGAGCGCAAGGTATCCCAGGCGAAAACCAGCAAGCGCGACGAATCGAGAAGCAGGAGGCACACTGGCTCTGGCAAGGCAAAGTGGCACGAGACATCCGGGGGGACGACCGAAAATCACGAGTCCAGAAGCAGGAGGCCTATTGGATCTGGAGCTGAAAACAGACTTTGGTCACTCAATGCTTTAGGAGTGCAGACCCATATTCGACGGTGGCGCCATCAAACGAGGCCGCAGGTTTTTAAGATAAGATAATATATGCTTAAGGTTATATCCAGATGATTTATAGATAACCTAATTAAAAAACTTAATAAATTGAAAAAACCAATAGAAAAACAAATAGGAATACATAAATAATTACTGGAATAATTATTTACATATTTCTGTTTGTTTTTCTATTAGTTTTTTTTCATAAAAACGCGTTTTAAGGAAAAACCAAAGATGTTGGAAGTATGTTTGAGAGCAGTTTTTATTTAGAACATGTAATCATTTTTATTAATGAAAGTTCGTAAATAATACTGCTCCCTCTCTTAGTTTTTTTAGCTGTGTACTGCAGCGGTAATCAGCAGGTCGAAAGTGATGACAACAAATTACATATCGGCTCTCCAACACTTCTTTACAGGTTAGGATCTGTAAATTTGGACATGCATTGACGTTCGGTAAACAACGAAAGAGTAATGGTGTTCGCAAAAGAAAATCCGTTGCAGTTCGCTGGAGACGTCTCACGGAGGTGCCGTCCGCGCACGAACTCATAACGCCAACCAATCGTGTGCAACCTGTCGTGCTGCTGCGGTCCGAGCGGTGACGCACACAAGTACGTCGCTACTTACACTAGTTCGCAACGCACTTGAGAAAGTGCTGCCACGGACCGTAGCAGCACGACAGGTTGCACGCGATTGGTTGGCGTTATGAATTCGTGCGCGGACGGCACCTCCGTGAGACGTCTCCAGCGAACTGCAACGGATTTTCTTGTGCGAACACCTTGAGAGAGATAGATCAAAGTATGTCTCCTGAGCGACGTGCAGTGGGGAAAGACCTACAGAGCCATCTAACGAATCTGCCAAACATGATCAGAATATGTGTCTTCACGGTTGCTTATATTAGTGACCACAGCCTGGCTGAAAAGGAGCGCAAGACATCCCAGTCGAAAACCAGCAACCGCGACGTGTCGAGAAGCAGGACACTCACTGGACCTGGCGAGAGAAAGTGGCATTAGACATCCGGAGGGACCACCGAAAATCATAACGAGTCCAGAAGCGGGAATTATGCTACATCGGCCGATGTGAAGAAGCGCGAGGTATCTGGGTGTACTGCGAGCAGCGGCGATAATTTCAGAAGCGGATTCCGGGATGATAGTTATGAAGGTATTTACAATGTAGATGTAGTTAGATTTAATTTTAAATTTGAATTCAGATATACTTGATGGGTCTATCATGCATTTTCGGAAGTATTGTAGGTGAATTCGATAAGCAATCACATATTTCTTTGCAGGTTTGGGGCCGTTTAATTTTACCGCCAGGGAAACACCCGGATACAGTGATGAAATTGCAATTTGCAACGATAGTATTACGGGTAAGTGTGATTTTTTAATTCGCTTTGAAAATACAATGCCGTTGATTGGCAACTCTGTCGTTTTGTTTTCTGTTGTTTAAATATTAATGGTCAGAGAAAATGAAAAATTGGTTGTGGAGAAGTCAGAAAAGTTTGAAAATTAAGTTTACGTCCACCTAAGTTGAAAATTTCGATGTGCAACATTTTTAAATAAAAAGTTGCTTGGAATGTCTAATCCTCAAATTTTACACTTTTAAAGAAAATAATAATGAAATTTACCTTATGATGAAAGTATTTATTGAGAAATATTCATTTTCAAGTGTTCATTTTCAAATGTTGTGTCAAATGTTCAGAATTTAATTCATTCAGACTGAAGCTTGATAACTTGTACAGGGCTTTATGAATTAGTAATTCTAAATCAAGTAGTCAAAGTTAAAGATTTTCAAATTCGATCTTTCAACTTAAAAACAAATGCTTAAATTTAATAGTGACAAAGTCACTTAGTATAAGCTACTTTATTATAAATACACTAGTTTAAAAAATTAAAAATTTGATCTGCCCACCACATCATAATATGATGTTTTTATGTATTTTGGCCCACTAAACACGAAAATCACATACAAAAATTTTGTTATGGAAGCGTTTTCGAGATATGAATATGCGAAATTTGTTTTCTTCAATTTTCAGAGTCGTTACGACGTTTTCGAGTATATCTCAAGTTCTAATTGACCGATTTCCCTAAACGAGCACTTCAATTGAAGGCAACTGAATCCTGTACAACTTTCTAGTCTAAAGTTTTCAGATTGGCCCAGTAGTTCAGATGATAGCGATTTTAATAAGTTGGAAAAGTTGTATTTTTTGGCAAAAATCGAGGTCGAAAATTCACAAACTTTTTTTAAACAATTTTTTTCCAAAAAAATTTTTTGCGTCCACTTTAACTAATTTTTCTTCGTGTAATATTTATTTTTTTTTTTGCGTTTTAGGCTATTTTACAACTTTTGATAATGACATAAAATGTAATTTTTTATGAGCATTTAAAATTTTCATCGATGGAACTTAGAAATTTTATCGCGTCCTGCGACAATTTTTTTAAGAACACATTTTTTTAAACTTTCGTGTAGCGTTTTGCTTTTTAGGTGTTTCAGACTATTTTAAAACGATTAAGAATGACATCAAATGTAAATTTTGCGGACATTTACAATTTATCATAAATATGGAGCTTAGCATTTTTTTCTTCAAAAAAAGGAATTGTCTACTTGTACCGAAATTTCGGTACGAATATGAGTATGTCTACACGAAAATCCAGCTATTCGTATTCAAATTTCGGTCGTTTTGAAATAATGAACCCTAGTATATCCGACGGCCGGCCCATATTTGGGCCGAGGTTTGACCGACCGTCGGGTTCATTATGATGACTTGTACAAGCCAATGTTATGCCGATAGTCGGGCCATCTCTTGCGCAGAGTCGGGCCAACCATACTGGTTTTGTCATTTTAAATCAAATTGCCAGATTTCATCAGACCATCGGTCTTACATTGGGCCAAAGTTGGGCCGATTGTCGGGTGCCGTATGGTTGCTTGTTTTGGCCAGTATTGCACCGATCATCGGGCCAGCCTTTGGCCAGAGTTGAACCAACCATACTGATTTGTCATTTCAAATCAAATTTGCCAAAATTCATCAGACCATCGGCCTTACATTGGGCCAAAGTTGGGCCGATTGTCGGGTGCAGTAGGGCTGCTTTTTTTGGCCAGTGTTACACCGACAATCGGGCCAATCTTCGGCCACAATTGGTCTGACAGTCGACCTGTCTCCGGCTGCCAGTGTCGTCAGCCAATGTTGGCCTGATAATGGTTGTTCGAAATTCCCAAAGATGGTCCAACTTTGGTTACTAAACTTTGGCTGGCAAAGTAGGGCCAACCGCGGGCCGTCAGTAAATGTCTGGCTGCGGAGATAAATTCGCACATGGGTTCAAAGTTTTGTGAAACATTATTTTTTTCTATCAATAACGAAATGGAACGAAATTTTGGGTCGGGTCCCTGCATACATGTGAACAAAAGTGATTCATATTGATTTCTTATATGTATAACAAAACGAAAAATTTGTTTGACTGAAAAACTTCAAGATTTTGGCCGAAAAAAAACCTTCAAATTCGGCCGTTTCTCTCTCGGCAATCCTCGGGGCGTTGCTATGAAATTCATCGGTCGCGAGCGACGCTAAAGTGGGGGTAGCGTTCCTGATTTTGCCTTTCTTTTTGTCCTTAACTACCGTGAAAATTTTATATCATTTCAATAAATGTATATTATTACAATTCATAATATGCATTGATGTTAAAAACAGACGTATTTTCCTTGTCTTGTTTTCATAATTTAAAAAAGTGCGCATCCGATAAGAAAAACAATTTTGGTACTATGCATTTTATTGCGACTTGTGTCTTTTTCCCAATAAATTTAATTTTTTTATGTTCAATGTTATTTTTTAAGATTTGAACGAAAAATATGCATTCTAGCGTAAAGTGGTTTTAAGAAAATTTGTAAATGTAATTTAAGGGAAAAATTTTGTTAGATAAAACGTTATTGTAGCGTGTATCGTTTTTCCAAAAAGTTAATTTTTTATTTTAAATGCATTTTTATAACAAATTTGTAGATCTTTTTTGGTTGAACAGCTTTTGTCTATTCATCTTTTTTCGAACCTTCCGTCGTTTTTCCACATTTTTTTATTGTTAATGTTATTTTTCACAATTGAAACAAAAATTACGCATCTTATCAAAAAATGATTAATAAAAAATGTGTAGCTCTTTTCTGAGTGAACAACTTTTGTCTATTAATTTGTTTCGTGGTTTGTGTCGTTTGTCCAAAAATTTAATTTATTTTATTCTTAAATCAGTTTTTTACAAATGAAAC
This sequence comes from Andricus curvator, assembly GCA_932195095.1. NCBI lineage: Eukaryota > Metazoa > Arthropoda > Insecta > Hymenoptera > Cynipidae > Andricus > Andricus curvator. The sequence continues at coordinate 21,340 of CAKNYM010025035.1, forward strand.
AAAAGCTACGCGTCCCATCGAAAAGTGATTAATAACTAATTTGTAGATAAAAATTTGAATTTTCGATTTTTCAAGAAAATTAATAAAGTCTTATAACAATATTGTAGGGTGCTCAAAAAGAAACATTTTTCTTCTCTTGACTTTTTTTCATATCGTGCGTTTTTTGGCTTAAAATGTTAATTTTTGTTTGTTTTTTGGAATGTTGTAAATGCTATAACTCCAGTAATTTGTGTTCTATCAAAAAAAGGCATTGTGATAAATTGTTTGCCTTTTTGCGTATTACGAATGTCCGTATATAGAATTTTTAAATTTGAAAAAAAGTGGTCTGAAAATTTTTGAAAAAGCGCTCACTTTTTGAATTTTTATCCATAATGGCTGGCTAACAAACTTGACCTTTATTTTAGGACACTCGAGAAGTATACCAAAGCCCAATCCAATCTGTTAATTTTTTCTAAAGTTATCGTGGTAACAAAATAAAAATCTACATACATAGGTACACACACACACACGTACCTACATACAAAAAGGCACATTTGCGAAAACCTGTTTTTTGGGTTCAGAATGTCTCAAAACGTGGACATTTGACAAAAACGGAGGGAGTCAAATTTTACATAAATCTAATACCTTCTCTGATGAGAATGTAATAAAAGGTATTTAAGTTTTAATCTTTGCTTTTAAATAATACTGGCATGTTTAGTAAACATGCCAGCAATTTGTTGTTTAAAAGTAACCCAAACTAGTTTAACTAAGTTAAAGTTTACACATTCCTTCACATAATGTTGGTTTCTTTCTATCATGTGCCTCAGCTTGTTGTTACCGTCTGTTTTTGCACATGCAATAGCTGACTTACTGTCACAATACAGTATCAATGGGTGCCAATTTCTATCCGCCACTATGGACAGACTGTCTCCTCCACTTTTCCCATCCCCCTTCGCCGCACTATGGCGCTGACCGCCTCGCCCTGGTGATGGGGACTACCCCCAGCCGCTCTCGAACACCTGTTTGCAGACGTCTTAAGGGTGCGCAATCTGACACGCCCCTGAGAAAGTTTCTATATATATATATATATTTTTTTTTAAATGAGCAGCCTAATTAATATTGAGAAAATAACGTGCAAAAAAATAAAAAATCAATTTTTGTTATATTACTATTATGATTTAAAGAAAAAAAAAGAAAATTTGTAGACATTACAATTTTTTTCTTTACATAATTTTCATTTATTAATTTATATAATGTTGAGGAAAAACATGGATTACATATTTTTAGAATAGGGAAAGCCGAAAGAGTGGTTAATTCCGCCGTTGACGATTGCGTACATGATGCAAGATCTGTACGTTTACAATATTTACCACCAAGTATGCGCTGTTTCGATACTCGAGAAATATTGTGTTTAAGTTTATATTTCTTCAACAACTTTTTGTAAAACTGTCGCACAAGATAATCATTTTTTTCTAAATTATTCGTAAAAAAATTAGTGAAATCAGACAGAGAATAACCATTACACATACAATGGAGAAACATAATGCAATATTTCCCACAAACATACGAAGTCGCAGCTTGTAGTCTCTTTGTGTTTCACCTGTAGAAGGTACAATTTCCCCGTAAACGAAGAAGATGTTTAGGTATAAGAGGCGGTCTTCCATCATCTCCAACGTGGAGGGCGATTTAAGTGAGTTCAAGGTTTTGATTGTTCATCAAAATTAGCTACAATTGCAGATGGTCTTGCCCAGCGTTTAGGAATCTGATCTGCAGGGAATACGCCGACTGTCCGAGCTTTTGGGAGTCGAAGTACTTGTAGAATTTGTAAGCTGTTCATACTTTTTAGATGATAATTGTATGGTAGTTTTTTAATCAAGTCTACCGTATCCTTATCCGAATCTTCAGAATTGGCCGCAATGCTCTGTCCATAGGTTGTAGGGGATCTGAGCGTACTAGTACTTTAGCCTGGTATTTTTTTTGTAGGATAATGAGAGTAAATTATCTTCTTGTTGCTTCTCGATCCACTTTTTTAGTCTGAGTGCATCATTAAGAGCACACATAAACATTGCTTCCTTTTTTACACCACGATGGAAACAAAACTCGTCTATGAATGGTAATTTTTTAAACGATGGGCATTTTAGTTCCTCCAAATTGATTACTTGTCTGCTTGTAATTTTCTGTAGTAACTCGGCTTTCACATGTCCTCGGGTGTATATCAGTTTGGTAGTTCGAGCAATGTCACGTAGATTTGCGTGAAGGAAATTCGTTTGGACATCTCCTTCAAAACACTCAATGCCATGATGATTCAACTTAGCCAGTTATTTTGTTGTTGCGATTGGTTCGTGAGATCAGTAAATGAAAATGGTGGAGAAGTAAGCCAATGAGAATTACAATAACGATCCAGAGAAACTACAGCTACTTCTTTAGGAATAAATCGACCAGCATCGTCTCGAAAGCCTCAAGCAATCACGTAGTTTACTGTCTTTGAAATGCGCGAGTCCCAGGTATAATTTATTTTGCCCCCACTCAAGCACTAAAGTCGACAATAATCTGTCTGGACGAGTCTATTTCCAGAAAATTATCATATTCCGCATATACAAGACAATTAATAGTGCTAGTCAATGCGTCCTCGAAACGCACCTCAATTCTGAGACTACCATGTTTTACAAGATTCCAGTGAGAGTAACAGTTTGCTGAGAGATCAGGTGTAAGATCAAAGGCGAACAGACGGTTTCCTGCAGGATAATTTTCACTGTCAATAGTATTGCCTTCATTTAGAAAATGGATACCAGTTTCGCTAAATAATGTGTGCTAAGCTTCGAAATACAACTTCTTATTCCCAAATGATGGCTGTAGTGGTTTGGATGGTATTTGAGTGCCATCAACATAAAGCGAGGCCCTTCTCAATATTTATATTACAGCCATTGGTGCTACCCATGAGATAGAATAAATGTTTTGAGCGTACTCGACGAAGTCTCCATTTTACACCATTGATAAGAAATTTGTCTTGGTTGAAAACGTCACAGTTCAAATGTCCAATAATATCAATAGATTTTACACCACTTAAATATTTTTGGCGGGATTTTAATCCCTTATTATTATCGAAATCATCCATTTTTCCAGGTGTGTTATTATACTAAAGAGAGGTAGTCAGATGACTATTTTTAGCAGCAGGACCATACTTAAGCAGAGTTTTAATGTATGCCCGATAAGCATAAGAATTACTGGGTGGAGACACTACTTTTTGACTGAAACAGACATCCACTCGATTGAATAAGGAATGTAGTAAATTGTTTACCGCAACAACCCTAGGGTGTGTTATCAATTTCACCCTAAGACTTAGCATTGTGTGAGCCAAATAAATGTATTTATCACCATGACCAGGAACGACAAATTCTATAGGCGAGTCGTCGGTGAGGGATGAAACAGGTTTATGGTGCATCCATTGAGAGCTTTCTATCGAGGTTTGTGTAGGAGGTTTCGAAAAAAGATGTAACTCAGATTTTAAGCACTCACAAGAATGAGAATGTAGAAACGACATTTTAAAAAATATTTTATTTTTCTCGGATGCATATTTTATACATTATCTATATGATCTATATGATGTTTCAGATTTTTATGCTTCACACACTTTTTTGTAGTCTTAGTTTTTCTTTTATTCTTTGTAGCTTTCTTTTTTTTCACCGTACCACGTTTCTTTATTTTTTTGGAGGTTTTTTTTCTCTTAATAATAGGATTTCGACTCACGACCTTAAGTGCACCACGATTAGAAATCGACTGAACCATTCGCTTCTTCCTAATGTTCTTATAACCAGAAACTTTCATAATATTCTCCATTTTATCAATAGCACGTCGTTTCAAATTGTGACCAGATTCTCCAAAACGATTCTTAAATGAGTTTTTAAGTGGAATGTTAGCATTCAAATAATTTATAACATTCATTCCAGCCCTAAGAGCTTCTTTTTCGACTACACTAGCTCCTCTAGTCAAGAAAGGGAGAAAAAGCCGAAATAGTCCTCTGAGAAAGCTTCCAATACCATGACCTCTTTGATATGATGCACCAATATGAATCTTGGATATTCCTCCCCTACTACCCCCACCTACTTGTGAGGCGCAATATTCGCCGTATTGACTCATAATTTTTTTTCTTTCGTATCTCTATCTAGTCAATACGTTCAAAGTGAAGTGTAGCTGTTAGCATACCAAACTCAAATGGTATTGACAAACCAACGCGGTCTCTTATATCAATTTCAATTGTAGAAAATCCCGTGTGAAAAACTGGTATGTAGTTGGGTGATGAAAAATTACTGACTTGTGTTGTACCAAAAAAGTAATCTCTTGTATCTACAGAAACGGTACGTAAAAGTGGCGCTTTCGCATCACCAGTAACGCGAGGTTCACAAATATTACAGTAACCAACTAATTTATCCGGAAGAGCACTAGCTAGACTAGGTGGATGTCTAGCAGTATACTCATTATTTTCAATTGGAAGTAGATTATCTGGTGCAAAACCAAGAATACGTGATAATTTATCACTAAGTACCAAGAAATGGTGATCAGTAAGACATAATTTTTTACACTGTTTTTGTATACTTACGTAACTGCTTTTGAATTTGTCATATTTAAATTTAATATGTTGATTCAGTTCCGGAAGACTGTTTAGATTATTTAAAAGAGACACAGTATTAACATAAAGACCGGCTTTGAAGAAATTAACAAAGGGTTTTTTCCACATAAGAGATATATCTTCATACTTTGCTTTTTCTCTCAGGGCAATAAGATCTATTCCATCTTCTACCTTAGCTCCCATATTTTCATCAGTCACTTTATCTTTTCTCATACTAATAGGCATGTTATACTTGTGAAGAAGATCAATACCTTTCTTAATGGATTTTCTATTTTCACTATTAGATTCATATTGTGGGTATTTATATCCTGGAGTCCCACTTTTCATAAGGACGATACGATCTTCAAATGAATCATCGTGTCTCACATGAAGAAATGTACGAGGAAGTTGTATTTCTGTGAGCGCTACTGCACACTGTCCTTGCAACCGAATCTCATGTAGCAGTTGTGTTATAAAATTGGAAGTGCTCTTTTCGGGAAAATATTTCATACTACTATTGCTTGGCAGAATAAGATAAAATTGATCAGCATCAATTTTTACAATGTTTTCAAATTTGAAGCTGGAATCCACGAATTAAATTTGTCAGGATAACCTATCCACTTGACAAGAAATTATTTTTTGTTTCCCTTGCCTTTAGTCTGTAATATTTTTTCAATCTTAAATTCCTCTTCAGCTATATCTATTTTTTACTTGCCCGCATTGCTAAAAAAATGTATTTTCGTCATCTTCACCAAGCAGTCCAAATTGATCAACTGAAAACGAAAAGTAAAAGTTCTCATTATTAGCCAGCGGAAGAATATATTTGTCAAAATAAAAGTCATAAGAAATAAACATACAATGATTTTATTTTTAAGATGCAAAAGCAGTTGGGTGTGTGTGTGTATAGGAATGAGAGAGTCATATCCTTCAACTAATCGTCTTTTAGTGTATACCGGAGGACATAGTTTTTCCTCCTGTTTCGTAAATACCTGATGATAAGGTGTTCTGCGGATGCTACTAAAATTTAATTTAATTGGCTGTGTCTTTTCAATAACGAGATCACAGATTGAGTCAAAGTTTATCATTCCAGAGTTTTTATAGTTTAAATTGATACCTTTGACTTTGCAAACATTATGGTTCTTACCACTACCGGAACCATAAAATTCAAGCTCATCAGTTAAATCACCTAAGAGACAACCTGTATCAGAATAATACTCATCTAGCTCATTATTGCTGGCGAAAATAACGGAATCCTTGTCAAAATAAAGGACACGATGATCTAGTTGCTTCAAGTAAGTAAATAACTTCAAGCGTGCCTGAGCTGTTGTGTAAGCTGCTATAACCACATTAGTAATAGGCGATGGCGTTACAGCTTCACTCTTGTACAGCCATGAGGAATAAATACTATTATCGTCTTCAGGCAAGACACTATTCAGAATTTTATCAGGACTCTGAACAATTTCCAGTAATTCTTGTTGACTATGAATAGTCTCAGTCTTATTCTGAATGAATGCCTTTTTCCATACCTCATCAGTGCAATAGGCAGGGTATCCGCTGGCTTCATGCTTGAGTTTGAAAAATCGCTTCATATATTCTACAAAGAGACCACCCATTTTTGTGACCTTGTCATATTGGGTAGTTTCATACTGCCAAAGTTCAAAAATAGAGGTAATTTTATAACCCTGTTGAATTGCTACTTTTAGCCCGTCGGAAACCCATGTTTCTTCTATTTCTCTCTCACTTATATTATGTACATGTGGCCAATCTTGCTGTAGTTGTAATTTACAACAAGTATTGCACAGACGGAACATGAGTTTACCGTGCATCCGGACAGGCAAAACAGGTAAATATTTTCAGTAGGATGCCCGCGCAGACTGAACTTCGAGAACGCTGCCTGACAATAAGCGATTGTTAACTTTTTCATGATTTCCCAGGCATCGCTAGAGTATTTTGAATACGTCCTACAAATATGAACTAATTTCAATAATATTTGGTGAGTTCGAACGATTTAAGTTTTAAAACTTAATTAAATGAGGGAGAAACTTTTTTTTCTCAATATTTCGTTTTTATTATTAAAAATAAACGTTTGGCAAAAAAGTTCTGAGACGAAGAAGTTTCACTTCCTTATTATCTAGAATTCTACGTTTTAAAAAAATTGATTTTTCGATTTTGAACATTTTCTTTCTCTGAGATGATCGGACAATACTGTCACGCGTTTTCGAGCATTGGACTGGTTATTAAATCGAGCGGGTCATTTGGTAAACTACTTTCCTATCGACTTCTTTATTTTCATAATAGCCATCGACTAGAAAGCCCTCTGGTAATCTAAATTCTCGCGTCCTGCCTGCAGGAATATTTTCAAAGCCCAATTCACGTTCCAATGCTAATAACCATTCGATGGCTTTCCTTTATTTTCTATCAGCCCGCCTGTATCCACCGATAGTATAAAACCTATTTGATCAGCTTTCAGATCATTTTTTCTAAACATTTTTGAGCAAGCCGATGCAATCGTTATACGCTCAATAAATGGATCTACATTGGTGACTTTGAAAAATAATGATCTGAAAGCCAAACACGCCCTACGAAGAATATTCACATCATTTATACAATATGATTTCAATTCTTCTTTGAAATTAAAATTGTATTTTGACCTGGCACATTCTTCGTAGCACTTGAAAACGACTTCCGAACCTCACGAGATATTGTATCCAGTGAAAAATATTTCGCATCCGGAATTTTTCCAATGTATTCCTGATTCTCAGGAGTATTGAATAAATGGGGAAATGTACCCTTTTTTGTCTCTTCTAAGCCAAAAGCTTCAGGTAATTGACTTATTGGCATGTGAAGGTAATTCAAACTGTCAATAAAACGGGTTTGATTTACCTTCATCAAAAGGATACTAGTCCCATTCAAAATAATTTCTGGTGGATTTCTGAACCCTTTCTCTTTAATCAGATGACTCAAAATAAATTGAGCATCAAACCCTTAGAGAATTATGAGCTATACAAACGGTTTCCGTGAAATGAATCATTTTTCGCGTGGCAAATTTCGTAAACTCAGAAACCGGTTCTTTATCAAAAATATATTGTCTTATACCACACCATTTACAACGTACATTTGGATCAGGATCATCCATATACTCATCACATACCTGTTGTGCAACACACAAATTAGTCACGTGAATTTTCGTGGATTCCTTACCAACGACAGATTCACTCTGTTTCGAGCCATTCCACGGGGTTATTCTCGCCAGGCTGAGAAATTTTAAATTTAAATTTTAACCCATATAAACCGAATTTTTGAATATATTCTGCACTTTCACTTATTTTACAAATAAATGGTGAATGTTTCACTCTCTCATTCCTACCTTGTGCATCGTCCAGGCTGTATTTTGCCGATACGTCTGGGTCGCTGGAAGGTCCTGAAACCTGAGACGTACCTATGTTCACATGTAGTACTCTCGAGGGTCCAGCAAACTGCGAAGATTTATCTTCGTCAGCCACCTGCTGACCTGCACCGGCTTGGACCCTTACGATGTCCTGTATGGTGTTCTGACATTCTGTAAAAATTAAGCATTAAAATAATTATCTGAGAGAAATTATTACAAACATTTTTTTTAAATACATATTTGTATATTTAATAGTATAAACCTTACCGTGGAAGATTCTCTCCTCTTTATCTGACAATGCTGCCAGCATTTCCTCCACGTTCGGGTCTAAATCCTGCAGAGCCTCCTTTTTTGATTTGCGAAACTCTTTTGTGACCTTCCTAACATTGTTTTTTAAGGTCACATAGGAGTTCTCCTTATCTTTTTTATTGTTATGGTCCAGAATTTTTCGCGCTTTATTTTCCTGGACCAATTGACGTTGTTCCTCCTGCTTCTTCCTGGGATTGGCTTTGGATTGTTTGTCGTCATTTTTCCGCCTCTCCTCGATCTGTTTCATCCTGATTCTTCTCTCTGCATCTTTCTTTTTCAATAATTTTGCCTCTGCATGTACCCTCTACCAATTTCTGTATCGTCTCATCTGGATCAGGCTTTTCTTGCTCTTTCAATTCAGCCTGGGTTTGTTGCTGTTGCTGCTCAGTTGTTGTTGCAGATGATTTTGCTGCTGATGTTGTTCAACCTTTTCACTGGGCATGTCTTCGACGCTTTCGAGTTTCACCTCAAGAATTGGCTGTTTTTTTTTTTACTTCTTGAGGCCTTCGCTTTTTTTTTCAATCGTGGATCGCGTTCCACCGAAACTGGGTCCACATCATTATCATTTAAATTCAAATTTAAATTTGGGGCACTTAACTCACTTTTCTTATATTATCGATCGCTCTTAATTCACTTTAAAGGACCCCGCACCAAATGTACAGAAAAAAGCCTTATGATAAAAAATTCTAAAAAAAATTTTTTCTTGTATTTTCGAACGTGCAAACTAAAAATTCGAAAGAAAAATGTCAGAAAGATGGACAGTTT
>CAKNYM010025038.1:0-12453 GCA_932195095.1 Andricus curvator
TCATACTTTTGGTAGAAAATACATCATTGTGATTAAAAATTAATTTCTTTGCTTGAAAATTCGTTTCTTTTTAGTTGGAATTATTTTTTTGAACTAAAGATATAACTATTCCATTTTAGCTTCAAAAGTTATATTTTTAGTTGAAAAATAATTAATTTGGCTGAAAACTGGTTTTTTTTAAATTCACTTTTCCAACTGCAAATTGCAATCTAATATTTTTCGTTTGTAAATTCATCTTTTTTAGTTTAAAATTGCAGTATTTTGTTGAGAATTCATTTTTTTGTTGAAAATTGATTGTCTTAACTAAAAATTTAATTCTTCTCTTTTTGGTTGAAAATCATATTTTTATAAAAAAAAATATATATATTTGGTTGGAAATTCGCTTTTTTTGGTTGAGTACTTATTTTTCTGACATTTTAGGTATTCTAATTTTGGTTGAAAATTGATTTTTTTTAGATGAAAATTCATGTTCTTTGTTCATGTACTTCTGTTGAAAATGAGTCTTTTTTTGCCGAAAATTAATCTTTTGGCTTGAAAATTCAACTATTTTTGGTTGAAGATTCATCATTTCAGTTGAAAATTCGTTTCTTTGGTTGATAATTAATCTTTTTGACTTGAAAACACAACTAAAAAGTATTTTAAATATATTTAGAAACAAAATTTATTTTGCATAACATTATTATTCTACGTGTATAGTTGATTTTATACATAGAAGAATTTAGAAATTGGGATATTGTAGCAATCCTAAATAAGGCACTGTTTAATGCGAATAATGTTTTCTATTACTTTGATTTTTGTATCATTTATATCTAGCAATGATAGTTCACACTGTAAGTAAATAAATTTGGTAAAAAAATGATTTCAACTAAATTTGCCATTTTTTAAACTATTTTAATTTATTGCTGGTATTTAATTATTGCATTAGTTGATGAATTAATAATTAACTTATTAATTAACAAATTAATTAATAAGTTAAATAAAACTTAAGTTTAAGTGAGCGCGGGCTTTTACGCACATGCGCAGTTTGAAGAAAGCATGAGGAACCGATGGAACCGGGTCCTGCTAATAACCGGCTCTTCGGTTCCTGGAACCGAGCAAGTGATTGAGAACCGGAACTGAGAACCGGTTCTCGTCAAAAACTTCGAACCCTAGTCACTCCGACCTCAGGTTGCTTCCTGGGTCTGCCTGCCTTCACATTTGAAGTACTCTTGTCCTTCTGGTTATTTGTCATAAAATGTGAGAAAATCTTGGTCTGCTTCAGCAGATAATCGAAACGCTTGCTTCTGTCGGTCTCGATCTTTGTTTCGAATTCACCTCTACCTCTCGAAGACGCTGTTTCCGCCGAAAAATCATTGGAGTTCTCCCCATGTCCGTAAAGTTATCACGTCAACCCATGTCAATCACAAAAATCCAACATTGCAGTGGCCCCAACTTTGGCATGTTGAGCCGCGGCGCAGCGGTCCTCACTGGTCGCTGTTGGCGCGCGATTCAAACTGGATATAATTAACAATAATTGAAATTAAAGTAGATAATTATTATAAATTGCACATTAATATCAGAAATTACGTAATTTGTGATGTAAGGTTAGGAAAAAATAATGCGTATATTTTGTAATTGATAGTTTCTTTTTTCAGTTCCAAAGACTAACTTATATTTCACCGTTAAAAATACATATAGAAAATTTCAAAAATATCATAAATACGTATTTTCAAATCTTTGAATAAACATTTTTGTTATTCAAAAACCTCTTTTATTGAAATATAAATTTATCTTTTGAATTCAAAGAAAATATGCTATCATTAACGAAATATACGCATTATTATTTTTTTCTAACCTTACATTACAAATTACGTAATTTCTGATATTAATGTGCAATTTATTATGATTATCTACTTTAATTTCAATAATCGTTAATTATACCCGGTTTAAATCGCGCGCCAACAGCGACCAATGAGTACCGCTGTGCCGGGCAAGCGCAGTAGCTCAACATGCCAAAGTTGGGGCCACTGCAACATTGGGTGGGACTCCGATGGTTTAAATCGAACGGATCTCTCTTTCTACCATGTGCGATAAACAACGAGGCGCGATCGGAACCGAAACGATGGTTTCGAAAGCTCTCTTTCTATCGTATATCGTAGACAGAGAGGATCTCATAGTTATGAAATGACAAGTACGACTTTTCGTTGGCCACCATCGGACCCTCTCTGTTCACCATATACGATAGAAAGAGAGTTTTCGAAACGATCGTTTCAACTTTGATTACACCTCGTTGTCTATCTCACATGGTAGAAAGAGAGGTCCGTTCGATTTAAGGCATCGGAGTCCCACTCCTTTTCTTGGTGGAATAATTTGGTGGTTAAAGTTGTTGAAGATATTGATTCTCCAAAAAATCTGGGACAACACGCACAGCTGCTTCTGCGCATATGCAATTGGCGCGAAATTTAAAAGCAAGAAATACTCTACAACAAAAAGCATTTTATTATTGCGCATATTTAATGATAATACAATCCAACTTTTTGGTGGATTAAATTATTGATCTTTTAAAGGTCACTTGGTGGCGATTTCCAAGATTTGGTGGTCTAAATTTCAAAAAGTACAGTATTTTAAAAATTGACGTGTTACATTTACGGTTGTAAGCTACTCTTTCATATTTTTGCAAAAATAATTTTTGAAATTGCTTGATGGTTGTTCGGTGGAAATTTGGCGATAGTTTGCAATATTTGGTGGCCAAAATTGCAAACACCACAGTATTTTCAAAATGGTCGTGCTAACTTCACGGTTGCTATCCACTTTTTTATCTTTTTGCAAAAATAATTTTGGAATTTTTTGGTGGTTGTTCGGTGTAAATTTGGCGATAGTTTTTAATATTTTGTGGCCAAAATTATGGATTATGGAAATTATTAATTCTCCAATAAATCTGGGACAACGCACGCAGCTTTTTCTGCACAAATGCAATTGGCGCGAAGTTTAACGGCAACAAATACTCCAGAAGTACCATTAGACAGCGTTCAGGAAAAATATATATAATAGATGGAATCCATATAAATTAATTATAATTATAATTTGGAACTTTAATGTTTTGCATATATGTCAATGTAAAAACAAAGGCAATACCTACTTTCGTTTGGACACAGTGTTATGTAAAGTAAATTTTAGCATTATCAGCCCCGCGCTCCCTACATCTTTTTGAGATGAATATTTTCCTTTCTCGCAGTTTATCTCGAAAATAAAATTTTTGTTTTTTTTTAAATTGTAAAGGGAATGAAACAAGAAAATCTTATTTTTTTGAAAATTAATACCTTCCGTAATGTTGATCACAAAATATTAAAATCCACATGCGAAAACACCGCTGCGAACATGACGAAATGACCTTCAAAATAACAACAAATTAATCCACCAAAAAATGTGAATTGTATTATACACTCCACTCTCGGTTTAGGAACAGTGCCGGGAGTTGCCTGCAAATAGCCTTGTTCCTAAATCCAGAAACTCGAAACGTCATTAGTCCGGGCCGCCTGAACCGCTTCCAGTTGGAATGCATAATATTACGCAATACCCTCCACTGAGTACTCGTGCACTTTGGTCCTTCCCAGGCGAGAGTCGCAGCCGAATCTCGTCCCTTGAGCTGAAAAACCGCATGGACCAGCAATTCTAAGAATTCCTAAACCGTGAGTCGGGTGTAATGAAATACAAGCAATAATAAAACGCTGTTCGTTTTAGAGTATTCCTTGCTTTTAAGCTTCGCACCAATTGCGCATGCGCAGGAACAGCTGCGCGTGTTGTCGCAGATTTTTTGGAGAAGTAATATCTTCTACAATTTTGACCACCAAATATTGAAAACCACCACCAAATGACCACCAAAATATTTCAGACATTATTTTTGCAAGAATAGAAAAAAGTGCTACCAACCGTGAAGTTAGCACGCCAATTTTGAAAATACTGTAGTTTTTGCAATTTTTACCATCAAAAATTGAAAACTATCGCCAAATTTTCACCAAACAATTTCAAAAATAATTTTGCAAAAATATGAAAGAGTAGCTTGCAACCGTAAATGTATCACGTAGCGTTGCCACCGGCACTGGAAGTAAAAACATAATGGTGCTTCCACACCCCTGTCTGACTGCCTGGGGCAGGCAGAAAAGTTGTAAGAGTAAGAGAGATAGAGTGCATTTTTGTCCAATTTTGCGCTCTCTATCTCTTTTACTCTTACAACTTTTCTGCATGCCCCAGGAGTGACCATAAGTCTTCAATATGACACACAGTTGGCGTTTGCGACAATTCGCTCTGAGCTCGAAGTGAGATCAACCAATGAAATTTATGAGACTGCATGGCCGTCATATTATATCCTATAAAGAGTTTGGGCTCCCCTTCGAGCTCACAGCGAGCTCAGAGCGAATTGTCGTAAACGCCACATGACCATGCCCGATGACTCGATGAGGAGCATTTTCCGGCTTCTCCTCGGCGGGAGTTTTGAAAATTAATTTTTGTAAATGTCTGATTTCTTTTAATAAATTATTGAAAATGAGGTATCTAGATGAAATTTAGTTTGCAATTTTGAGATAAAAAGCAATAATATATAAAACTATACCGCGACATTGTTGTAAAATAAAGTGTATTGTGGTGAGGTGATGTCTGTGCATACGGCCCAGTGCAAACACTACAAATACTTAACAACATAAACAGCAAAGCGGTGTCTGCGATGCATTCCGTAATATTAGATTTCAAAGTTCATTCTTTGACAAGCAATCTTTGACAAGTAATTAATAATAAAAATAATTTGACGAATCATTCTTTGACAAGTAATATTATTTACCAAAACGAAGCAATTAAATTAAATACTTACCTCAATAATTTCAGGTTCCATATTCCATAGTTCCAATTAAAAGACAATACGAAGAACATAGAAATGTAATAATACACAATACGCCTCAAAGAAACCGCTTTGTTGTTTGGTATTTGTAGCGTTTGCGCTGAGCCGCATGCACTGACATAACCTCAACACAATACATGTTATTTCACAAAAATACCGAAGTATAGTTATATATATTATTGCTTTTTATCTCGAAATTGCACATTGCAATCAGGCTCGGTCAACTCTGTGGGAAATAAATGGCGATATTCCGCGCCATCTGTGATGAGCCAGAGAACTACAGACGCGTGCATGTGTTTCTCTCTAGATATGTATATGCCCCTTCGTTACATGTGTTGAATACTACAATAATTCAACAAAAAAGGAATAATAAAGACAAAATAAAGCAAATAAGAAACGAAAAATAGGAAATTAAAGATAATTATCATTCTATTTCCCATTTTACGTTTCTCATTCACTTAATTTTGCCTTTATTTGAAGTACTGCAGTACAGAACTACATACAGCCACAACAAACAATTTCCCGCGCACGCGCTTTTTACATCGCCCCACCCGTTGGCGTTGAAAGTTAGCGCCATCTGCGATGGGCCAGAGAAATAATATCGCACCCCTTAATGCCTCTCTGTCCCCGCCCCGAAGTCCTAAAAATTTGCCATTTCGCTGTACAGAGTTGACCGAGCCTGATTGCAATTCATCCAGATACCTAATTTTCAATGATTTATTCAAAGAATTCTTGTATTTACAAAACTTAATTTTGAAACATCCCGCCGAGGAAAAACCGGAAAAAGCACGTCATGTGGGCATTGGCAGGCAGGCTGCCTGCCACTGTCGGTATGATGAGGTATGAAAAGGCCATTAGGAGTTATATCTCCAATGTGTGATGGCAGACGAAAGTGGAATTGTAAATATCCGAGAGTTACTATCTGCGTCTCTTATTAGAGCAGCTCTCCGCGCAGCCAGGATTTCATTGCTTCATGGCTGCGCGTGTGACAGCGCTTCTGTGGTTCCCTCTCCCAATTCTTGGTGGATTATGAGACTTCTTGCTGACGCAGGTACTGCACTTGCCTTGCGTGAAAGCAACACGGCGCGGGTTATTATTGCCATGATAACAGGTTGTCGCGTCATGTTCCGCTTAAGCGTTATAGCCACGAAGGAACAGTAATGGTGCTTTCACACCTCTGCCTGCCTGCCCGGTGCAGGCAGGCAGCTGCCCGAGACCGTTCACACCTCAGATTTTCCGGCTATGGAAAATCTCAAAATCGCGCGGGAATTTTAAATATTGTAAAATCTTTAATGAAATAAACCAAGGCTTTTATAGTTAAAATGTACAAATATGATAATGAGTTTCATTTTTCTCCTATAATGTAAAAATAAGAGATAAAATGTTCAGCCCTAAAGCGAGTATTTCAGAAATTGTCAAGTGTTTACAGAAAAGTCGTTTTGTCAGGCGTTGTGTTCTTTTATTCGTATCCGGTGTTGATGTCCTGTGTCGCGGAATCAAAGAAAATATATTTCTGTAAGTAAAATATATAAGTTTTTATGCTCTTGTACAACGTAAATATTTTTTTAGAGGTGAAATTTCAAATTCATATAGGAAGCGTCAATTTACAGCAACCTAACCTGCAAAATGCTACTTATATATATATATATATATATGTGTGTGTGTGTGTGTGTATGTATATTCTTTTCAGGCTTCAAAGATACAAAATTATTTTTTCCTGGCTTTTTGATAGCTATCATCCAAGAAGTAGCACTTTTGTGGCTGCTCAGGCGACGACGGAGAAGGGCGAATAGGAGACGATTTCGAGTGCATCCTCTCTGGGAACGTCGCGTAGATCAGGGTAAAGTTAACGCTCTTATTCTTAATTATATGTACATCTTAAGTATATATAATGTAAGTGAATTATTGCAGGAGCTCATGAAAATCTAATTAAAGAGATGGTCATGTTTGATCGTGTAATGTTCCGCAATTACGTGCGTATGACTCTACAGGATTACGAAAAATTACTTCTAAAAGTTGGTCCGGAACTACTTAGTGCTCCTACTGGAGGAGATGTTATCACTCCGTCTGAAAACTTAATTAATTTAGGATTGCACAACTTAATTATGAAAATTTACCACACTGAACGTATATGTACATACAATTATATATTATAACATAAATCCCAACATAACCTTTGAAACTGCTACATTGTATATGTGACGATTTTCCGAAATTTTTTTTAGAACTTACGACAATTGACTCTCGGCGTTGTACGATATAATTGTGTAACGTTGTGCAAAATTGATTGAATAGAATGGATAATCTACGGAAATATTTTTACAGTGCTCGAATATGAGTAAGTTAGAGAAATGGGACAAATATTTAATATCTTACGCCTTTGAATGATTAATCTATGTTTGCGATCTGAAAAAAAAGGAAAAAATATATTATGATGCATCTTGGGATTACTTTGTATTACAAAACATAATTTTCTATCTTTGAAGCCTGAAAAAAATATATATAAGTAGCATTTTGCAGGTTAGGTTGCTGTAAATTGACGGTTCCTATACGAATTTGAAATTTCACATTAAAAAAAATATTTACGTTGTACAATAGCATAAAAACTTATTTATTTTAAATACAGAAATATATTTTCCTTGATTCCGCGACACAGGACATCAACACTGGATAAGAATAAAAAAAACACAACGTCACGACGACTGACAAAACTACTTTTCTGTAATCACTTGACAATTTCTGAAATGCTCACTTCAGGGCTGCACATTTTATCTCTTAAGGAGTGGTATCACCCTATGCGTTTGGTGAGCAGAGGTGGGACAAGCGACGTCCAAGAATTCGATAATGCTTGCCACGAATGAAAACTCGTATGCACGGTCGTGCACATGCGCAGAGCTGTTTTCGCAGTCACGTGTTATACCCACTCCCCTACATTATATTTTGACATCTCGATGCATATGTAGGTTATGTTCGTTTGTGTTTTTCTTTTGTTGGGTGTATATCACGTTCCTGAATTAAAATCGAGAAGGAAAATGGCATCAAAAATACGAAAAGGATCTAGAAAGTGCAAGTACTACAATAACATTATTATAATCATTTATGGATTACGTAAGTAAGGGATAAAGTTAATTTCAGTGAACAAAATATTTTAGGTTAATATGTGCAACATTTTTATATTTTATGAGCATTAAATAATTGCATGTGATTATTATTTTATAATAATGAAAATGTAAAAAATAATATAGGGGAAACCACCCTACAGTAGATAATGATTTACAGTAGATAATCTTAATTAAATGGAAAACTGACAAAAAATGTTCATTACTTTTGTTAGTAGAACGTTTCAGCAAGGATACACGTGTTGACATCGTTGGCATGGCAACCGCCAGTGCGCATGTGCACGACTGTGCATACGAGTTTTCATTCGTGGCAAGCATTAACGAATTCTTGGACGTCGCTGGTCCCACTCCGCACTTACAGGGATACTACTCCTTAGGGCCGGTCCACAATATGAGTCGTAAATGACGACATTCGAACGTATATGCGTATTTGACGGTCTTACGCACGTTGTTACCAACGGTCGCAGCGAGAAAACGAAAAATGCGAAACGGCGAAACTGCTCTGATAGTTGGCAACAACGTGCATATGACGTCAAATACGCATAAACGCTCGAACGTCGACGTTTGCGACTCTCATTGTGGACCTTCCCTTACTATTCCTTCGTGGTCATAGCGCAAGGGCAATACGTAGTGATGGGCACTGCTCGGCCTGACTGTGGTAATACCTGACCTGACCGGTAATGTCCAGTCATGACGGTAAAAGTTGGTAAGTAAAAGAAAAAAGTGGTTTAGTTGTTAGGAGATCCCGTATGCTAAACTTGTACAAATAGTTCTTTGGTTCTAAATGTTCCAGTTATTCTCAAAGTTATAAAAATGCAAAAAAGTTGAGCATAGCAGACGACACTGTTGACAGTTTCGCGCGAGTTTCGAGGGGAATTTGAAAATGACACTTTACAAATTGACAAATTACATTGAAAATTTGTTGCATTTATTAAGTAATATTTTTAAAATAATATTTAGTAGTGTGCTAAGTTATTTTGAATATCATTTCAATGAATATAACACTTAAACATTAAGTTGAGTACTGTGTATCGTATAGGTTATATTTCCTAAATGAAAATACTGTTTTTTTGTCTTTAAATAACATAAAATTGATAAATAATTATTATGAATTTAGATTTATGAGTAATTTGTGTAAATAATGTATTATTTGTATTGTCATTGTTACCATTTTTAATTATAATAATTGCCTTATTGAATTTCGTCACATATAAATAATAACAAATAATAAATTATTTACACAAATTACTCATAAATCTAAATTCATAATAATTAGATATCAATGTTATTTTATTTAAAGACAAAAAACAGTATTTTCATTTAGGGAATATAACCTATACGATACAAAGTACTTAACTTAATACTTAAGTGTCATATTCAATGAAATGATATTCAAAATAACTTAACACAGTACTAAATATTATTTTAAAAATATTACTTAGTAAATGCAACAGATTTTCAATGTAATTTGTAAATTTGTAAAGTGTCATTTTCAAATTCTCCGCGAAACTCGCGCGAAACTGTCAAAAGTGTCGTCTGCTATGCTCAGCTTTTTGGAATTTTTATTACTTTGAGAATAACTGGAACATTTAGAACCGAAAAACTTTTTGTGCAAGTTTAGTATAGGGTATGTCCAAACAACTGAACCACTTTTCTGTATAAAAAAACCTTTTCTGGTGGAAATATTTGGGTCTGACCGCGTTTTACCAACATTTACCGTCATGACCGGTCAGGATTGGTCATGACTGTGAAATACCGAGCAGCGCCCATCACTAGCAATACGTCTCCATGCCAAAGTTGGTTGTTGGTATCAGTGCTCCCAACGCGGGCACCTTGCACTACTGCGCATGCGATGCATAAGGCATTTCATTGGATGCCGTTCGCGCGCTTATTTGAAATGTTGAAAAGTACAATTTTTTTATTTATTATTAATAATCGAAAATAATTATATTTTAAAATGTTCAAGTGGTACGTGGATGGTTTTTAATATATTCTCAGCATAAGGTTGAATAATAAAATGAGTATTCAGTAAATAAAAAATATCATGTTTATTTACTCAAGCCTAATTTTATTTTTTAACCTAATGTTCAGAAAATTTTAGAAACCATCCACGTACCACTTAAACATGTTAAAATATAATTATTTTTGATTATAAATGATAAATAAAAAAATTGTATTTTTTAACGTTTCAAATAAGCGCGCGAACGGCAGCCAATAACGCGCCTTATGCATCGCATGCGCAGTAGTGCAAGGTGCCCGCGTTGGGAGCACTGGTTGGTATCACTGATACAAGAACATAATTTCAGATTTTCAGTTGTCCTGTTGTGCGCTCGCTAGCTTGGAAATTGTGAGAGTTATGGAATACCAGACGGAAAAATGTCCAATTTGCCTGGACGTACTGACTCTTAGAAAAAAGTCAACCGTTAGACCATGTGGGCATCAATTTTGCTTTGTATGTATCAGAAAGTGGTACATGCAAAGCAGAAACTGTCCAGTCTGCAGGCAGATGATCGAGACATTCAATGTGAAAATCTATCCGAAGGATCCGAATATTCAGTGATTGGACTGTAGCAAAGAAAATTAGAAAATCTAAAAAAAAAGTCTATAAAAATGTGACAAACCTGTAAAAAAATCTCTCATTCAGTTTACAACGTAATTAGTTTGTTGAAAATTTCTTAATTTTTTGTTGAAAGTTTAACCTTTCTTTCAGAGTTGATCGTTTTTGTTTCTGAAAATGCAATTGTTTGGTTGAAGTGAGGCATTTTCACTTCATCGCCAGCTAACTTCACTATGTCGAGTTCTGAGGGGGAAAACAATGGCATCAAATGCATGGGACAAAACTGAATTTTTGTAATAAGTTTGTAATAATTATCATTTTATTTTTTCATTAAATAGTTCTTTAAAAAAAGGAACTGATTTCTGAATACACTGAAATAGAAAAACTTAGTTTTTACGAAGATATTAACAACATGGACCAAATCCCATGCATTTCGTCCATTGTTTTCCCTCCGCACGCAACGAAGTGAAGTTAGCTGGTGGTCAGCCCTATCCTACTCCCCGTGTCTGCAACGGCGTAACGTGCTTCCCTTAGTGATTATAGTTTCTATGTGCAAAATTTTCTCACCAGAGCGCGTTGCACGCGCCACGCTCTACAAAAGCATTATGCCCATTGTGCTGAACGGTTATTTTCAAAAAGATGTAATGAATAATTTATTATAATGAGTAAATATGGTGGGTTTAAGTGATTTGGTGAGATTCCTATATTTGATATTGACCATAATGTCAATGTCAAAGTGCAAATTCAATGGACACTCGTGTATTGTGTCGAACTGTAAGTCAGGTTATAGTTCACAACCTGTACACGAAAATGAAAAAATTCACTTTTTTTCGGTTCCTTCAGGAAAAGAAAACGTCGAAAAATGGCAAAAAGCGATAATGAGAAAAGATTTTATTTTACAAAACGACGTACGAAATAAAGACGAAGCGTGTATTTTTATTAAATTTGTATATTCGATAGCTTTTTTTTCCTTACAAAATTCCCTAAAATCCTATACGCAGGTTTTAGTTAGAAAGAAATAGTTAAAAAAATATGTAGTATGTAATGAAAACTTGTTTTATACATAATTCATAAAATATTTAATTTTAACAAAAATAAAAGAAAAGTATTATATGGAATCCTTCAAATTCTTTATCAAAATTAAAATTCTGCATTATTAAACAAAATTAATAATTTTCAATTTTATTTACAGTTAAAGCTTAATTCCTAAAATTCTGTTTATTTTGAAGTATCTTTCATCTTTTGCACTGTAGGATTTTGTCGTACAAAGCCTTGTTAAATTTGAGAGCTTCATTTTTACTGTTTAATGACAGGTTGATCCATCTTTTGATAACCTTCAGTTAAATTTATACCATAAGATTTAGCATGCGCTAAACTTATCTGGAATTTATCAGAAGGTGGGGCAATCAAACCTAAATTAAAAAAAGAATTATGTTTTTAATAGAGCAGTTTCGTAATATAAAGTTTTTATTTCATCTTTTCCGAACCTTAATATTTTAAATATATGAATATCATGTATAAAAAAATCAGCTGAGCAATTCCATGTCAAATCATCCGAAGAATTTCAGCTATTGTTAGAAATTTTGATGAAAATTTTAGAATTTGTTCCCTCAGGTGTTGAAAGAAAAAATCACAAAATAATTATTGAAAAAATCCACAAACTTGGAAGATATTCAAAATTGAAAATGTTGGCCCTGTTTTTCTTAACTTTTCATAGCATTGGTGATTTTAGCGATATTAAGGTCTACTTTTTGTAAATTATTCTTAATAAGACGCAGCTTTGAAAATATATTTTAAGGAAAAAAAAATTTCAAAAACTTCTTTGATTTTTCAAAAACTAATTTTGAATCTGAATATCTAAAAAAAAAACACTTTTTATTTTCTTCATTTTTTTATGTAGATGGCTT
>CAKNYM010025040.1:0-30421 GCA_932195095.1 Andricus curvator
CTTTTAAAGAACCATGATCGTAGCTTCCGGAGCCTACAACTTCTCACATAAAAAAATAACAAAATTGATGAATCTTTAATTAGAAATCTCAAAAGTTGGAGAATTTTCCATTGTACATCTCTAAAATTAAACTAATAAGTATTACAAAAAAGCATTTAAAGTTACATACCTTTCAGGAATTATCAATTCTAACTATTCAAATAGGTAGAGCTTAGAATTGTAAATATTTAAAATTGAAGTGTTTTTAATTTTGAAAACTTACAATTTAAAATTTTTTAGTTCAAAATTACATCTTTCTAAATTATACACATTAAGAATTAAAGAACCGTCAATTGCAGATATTCAAAATAGACCATTTCAAAAAGGTTTTCAAAATTTAATGATTAGAAGCATGACAAATTGAAGAATTTGGCGAAAATCTTTCTAAACTATAGAAAAATGTATACTGGGACAAAAAAAACACTCCATCAAACTAAAGAAAATTTTTTAAATCAAGAGAAATTAATTTAAATCAAAGAAACTTATCTCTGACTACGAACCAATAAATATTTTCCTTTCATTCAAATGAATTTTTTTGAATCAAAAAATTTTTTCCTAAGGGTTTGTCTCTTATAAACATCGTATTATGATATAAAATCCCAAATTATCTTCTAAATTTATTTCTTTTCTTCTATGTCGCGCTGAGATAATATTCAAGGTCAAAGATGAGCATCGTTAAAAATTATTTATAAAATCTAGGAGAATATTGTTATTCCTAATTGTAACTAATTTTGGAAGTAAACTAAAGGCGAACTTAAAAAATATATCAAGTTGAAATGGTTTATTTAGCAATAGTTATTTAGGGTTTTATGTTCTTTCTTTTTCTTTGGGTAAAAGTAGCAATTCTTATTTAATCCTAATGTTGTAAGATTCACTATGGACCTCGAAAGATTCTTTACAAATTTTTTTTGTACGTTTTCATTAATAAGATTTTGTTGAAAAACAAAAATTTTAATTAACAATGGTGTAATTCCCGAATTGAATTTGTTCAATAAAAGCATATCAAGGAGATTCGTAGAGAATCTTACAAGGAATAAAATGAGCCTTGTAACATTATGATTAAACAAGAGTTGCAGCTTTTACCCGAAGAGATAAAAAAACAAAAAACTTCAAACAACTAATGTTAAATAAACAATTTTTACCAAAAAATATTTTTTTTTTTAAATTCGCTTTCATTTTTCTCTCAAAATTAGTTACAATCAACAATAACAATATGATCGTTGACTTTATAACGAGATTATATAATTTTCTTGTTAGTTACAATATATGAATTTACTTAGAGCCGTATGTATTAACTAAAATAAGGTTATCAAATTAAGACACGTGTCAAATGAAAAGTTTCATGAAAAACAACGCGATTGTGTAAGATTTTCAACTTTACTCAAATAATAAGAATGGCATATTGTAAAACTTGTAAATAAGCTACGGGACCTCCACTAACATAGCGTACTTACAAACTTTATTGCTTCAAAATGGAAAGATTATAATTACTTGCACACTTTATCTATTCAAGCTTACACAAGACGTTGAGTGATTCACTTCAAGTTTACAGTTTTATATGGAAAATAAAAAAATTTCAAAAATTTATTACTTTATAGTGACCGAAATTACTGAAGAATTAGTCAATATTTTTTTTTGACTTGAAAAAAATTAATTTGGGATTTTTCACTACCCGATTATTTAAGTTTCCTCGAATTTTGTATTTAGCACTCTAAATTTGAAACAGGCAAAAGTGACTTTTAAAATCAGTGATTTTGACTGACTGATGAAATAAGTGATTTCAAATCACTTTATTTGTTGGATTTTCACCTAAACTATGTATATTTTCAACCAATGAGATGAAATTTTAACTTTTCGTAATATGATAAATTAAAAAAATAATAATTTGTGAAAAGAGTTGTTTCTAAAAAAAATGTAGAAAATTTCTTGGGAAGATTGGGTTTCAATCGGCATGTATGAAGACTCAAAGACGTTTCTGTTGCGCAATTTTCTAATCAAATAGAAAATTCGGAATCTATGTGAAAGCATTGTATATCATCTCTATCAAATTTCGGGATCCAATTTAATGATTACACGAATAGAATGTAAATGTTCTGGGTAAAAGTATTGCAAATTTCTGATCAAATATTTTCTAATTGTGTTAATAAGTTTTTGTGATGAATTAAACTGAAGAATTTCTGGTGAAAAGAACCAGCAGGTTTCACTAGCCAGTTTTCTGGTAGCTTAGAAATACAAAATTCTAGCCAAGATAACCAGATATTCACATAAACATAAATTTCCGACTATAAAATTTTAATACTTTTTCACCTTGATAGACTCTGCCTAACTCTCTCTAAAATCACGTTAACTAGCCTTAAGAAAGTAATATACAAAATATTTTCGAAAACTGTTCAGAAACAATACGACTCTCGGGGAAAGTTGCATATTCTTGATCAAGTTTTTGATGTCTTCTGTTTTCAAAAATCTTCTTCAAGGCTATTTTCTTCGGTATTTTCTATAATTTGCACTTAAATCCCATTGTCGGTACCAAAATCCTCGAACGTTCACTTTTCTAATTTTTCTTTATAATGCTAACATTTTTCGAAGATATCTGGAAAATATGTGCGTAGTTTGGAAGTATCATTGTAACACTATGTTGCGTATGCATGAAAAAAAAACATTTCCGGACATCAGAATTTTATTGTTATGTATAGATCATGTACTGTTTGACATGATCAATTGTTCTCTAGAATGTCAGTGCAACAGTGAGACCAATCTTTACCAGTGAACTAAAAGATTTCGGATAAAAAACACGTATTTTTGCAAATTTTGGCACATTCTGTTTTATTATACTTTCTGCCCTTACCTATTTTGGGTTACCTTTCTTACAATCAGCGCTCCTAACTGTCTGGATGGTTCTATAAATATAATCAAATGTGTTCATTAATCCATTTATAGTATTTGTTACCATTCACGCGTATAACAACATCAGGAACACGTTGACCGAAAACGCTTCCAGCCGATAAGAGAACATCAAAGAATTGATCACCCACAACTAAGGCAAAACCGACATCCTCTTTGCTGCAGCGATTGCATTGATGATAATTGACAAGTTCAAATATTGTCTTGTGGAATGGGATATTCATAAGAGATGTATTGATGGCCACACGTCAGCATGTTGACCATCGGTACTGGCGAAATTGGTCGTTGTTGACCAGTGGAATCCAAAGCATTAATAGAAGCATGCTTGCGTGATAGAGATTGATAGAGAATTGAGATGATAGCGATAATGATAGAGATTCTTCAGCAAGTGGCGGTTGTCGACTGAGTGATGGACTCGCGTATCTGAGAGATGGTCGTATCAAAAGCTAGGAAAGATGTCTTCGGAACAGTATATTATGTACTCTGTGAATTTGCGTAAGACCATAGGGTCCACCGAATTCAACTATGTACCTTACTCCTGGTTCAGAAACACATTTTTCAGGAGTTGAGATATAATTAGGCGAGACTCTAACACCTGTACAAATGTTTGCGTCATTTTGTAGAACCTTCACAATTTGGATAGCATCTGTAATCATCCATTCTCCGTGTCTGAAGAAGTCGTGAGCAATCATGCGTTTATTGCGAAAGTAAAGACTTCATGAATTCTCGGCAAGTATCATAAATTATATATTCAGGATCCTCTAGGTTGTAGCAGAAAAAAGCAAAGTGTTTTTCTACAAAAGTAAGATGGAAAATCCCTCTTTTATACAAATCATTTTCAGCATGTTAACAAAACCCATCACACAGTATGGGTCTAAAAGAAACACTCTGGCGTTCGTCGTCTGAAAGAATCGCTCTGCATTTTGAGTTAGCCGCTCGTTTCAATTACACATGCGCAACAGTTATTATTTTTGTTGAAAATCAAATAAAATCGATTGCTCGTGCATATGAGTATTTAAATGTTTAAGATTCAGAGAGCATCATTTCCCTTATCCGATTGAACTAATACTTTACCTGATTTTTGTTTTCATCAAATGTAAACAATTTAGGGGTTGCCATGAAAAAATTCGAAACTTGAAAATGAGGGTCCGGATTATTCCAACCCCGAAAATAAGGGACCCCCCAAGGCCACAAACAGCAGACAGGCTCTGATAATTTCTGAAATTCTTTGAATTCCCTGAATTCCACGAACTTTAAAATAATGTGAGGAATTTGGGGTATTCAGATAAATTAAGTGAATTGAAATAATTCACAAGACTTCGAGGAAGAAAAATATATATGTGGCCGCTTCCAGCCCAGTGACGTTCGCACATGCGCACTCCGCCGCCGGGCCAACATGAAACTTTACGCCCGCTATATAACACTTTACGCCCGCTAAATAACACTTTACGTCCGCTACATAAAACTTGACGCCCGCTACACATAATTATCTTTATCTTTAAAAAAATTGTATCGCTGGACCCCACAGTCTTCCTTCTACAAACTATGATATTTCTTTCTTTCACTTATAATCTAAAATTGTCAAGTACACCAAACATCCTCTATCAGCTTACCATGCTTGTTTTCAAGAAGGGTAGGACAAAAAGTATGCTGTGTATCAAGGGCGTAAAGAAGGCTATTTTGACAAGTTCACACTCGTCAAAATAGCCTTCTTTACGCCCTTGATACACAATATACTATTTGGTTATAATTGTATTTTTAAACACATTGCTTTTAAAACTCGATCCACATTTGGTTCCCTTGCTTGATGAATTTCGTGCCTTTGCCATTTCCAATGATTTTCAGGTGTTGTTGAAAAATCGCCAAACTGAAAATTCAAATCAGAAAGGTGAAGTACAAGATAATAAACGATTTAAAATAAAAACTAGGATCGTTTCAGTCTTCCACAAAGGAAAAGTTCCCACAATATTACAATTTCGTATTACAAAATTGCTTTTCATCGATCCACCACTAATTTTTATTGAACATGTCAGTTCACTCACGATGATTATCTTCCAAGAAAATCCAAATAATTTCTTGTGACAGAATGCTATGAAAAACTGAGAAAATAATGAATGTTTTTTCAAACATTTTAAACACGAAAATAGATACTTCAGATCATAAAATTTTGCTTTTTTCTAATGTTACACGCAGTATATTGAAGACTATAAATAGTGTACATCTCTTATATCCAAATTTATTTGTAGATCTTTATGAGTTATTGTACCCTGAAGTCCTAGTGTAATAAATGATTACGAAATACGTGTTTCGTTTAATTAAATAGAAAATGAAATTAACCTTATTTACATAATTAAAGCAAAATACCCGTGTGGAAAAGTCTACTGGGGCCAGACTGGGTCCCAGCCAAATTGCCCAAGTTCCAGTTGGGTCCCAACTGGGAACCCCAGTCTCGCCCAGGTGGGCTGTTATGTGGGTTGTAACGCTCAGACCAACCAATGCCCAGATTGGGGTAACCAGCTGGGCCCCAGCTGGGAAATACTGTTTACGCCCAATTAGTAAAAAAAGGGTTTTATTATTTAATTAATAAACAACTAACTAAAGAACGAACGATATTTATTTATATTTTTTTTACACCTATATTGTGTCAGATTATTCACACATAGTTAGAGTCGGTTCGAAAGATATAATATACGAAAACTTTCTTTAAAAGAATTATAATTTAAAATTACGTATTAAATCCAAATAAGATTAGAGCATTGGATACATGTTATATTTGCAATTTATATATTATTATTATTACTTGCAGCTGTCTGACGTTCTTGGCGTCCTCTATCCCAATCTCTTACATTACTTAGCACGATTCCAATAGCATCTGATGCACTTTTTTCCAAGAAATTAGATTTAGCACCATTGTTGACCGAACCATGCGTTTCAATTATAGCATCTAATTAGTAAATAAGGAAATTATTATTTGAAGAAATG
The DNA here is from genome assembly GCA_932195095.1 of Andricus curvator. Classification (NCBI taxonomy): domain Eukaryota; kingdom Metazoa; phylum Arthropoda; class Insecta; order Hymenoptera; family Cynipidae; genus Andricus; species Andricus curvator. The sequence continues at coordinate 5,923 of CAKNYM010025040.1, forward strand.
AAAATATAGATTCTCAAGTAAGGAATGGTAGAATCTTTGAAATATAAGTTTTTTTATTAAACAATTAATATTGTATAAGAATGCCATAAATAAAAAATATGTTTTAATACGGAAGAACTTGTAATACATACCTAAAATACATTGATGAATCTTATAATCTTTTAGCAAGAGCTTGTTTGCCATTCTTCTGACGTTTGTGAATTGTGAAGCGAGCTGTTTCGAAAAGTATTTTCTTAAAATGTTTAGGACACTTTTTGAGACATTTAAATCCTTATCCACGAGGGAGTGCAGAGATAAAATCTGTAAACAAAATTTCTTATCTAAATACGTGTATCTTTTTAAAAACCTGGTTCTCCAAGAATAAAATATGTTCCTTTCAAACTTACAAATTCATTTCTGAATGCTTCTTCATTTAACTTATCATCGAATTCTTTAAGTTCAGGAACTTCTTTAAAAGGAAGTTGCAGATTGTTACTGCCAATAAACCCTTGTGAATTTGGCAAAAGACCCACTTTTTTAGCTAAGGCACGCAGCATCTCTTCATTACGCTCTTGCCTATCTAAAATTTCTTTTTGAGTCACACTGACTCCCTTTATTGCAGCTAATATAAGTTGCGTATCTAAAAAAACAATTTAACATCAAGTTAATTCATATTGATAATATTTTTCAGAAACTAATAATTTATGTATTTTTAATTGAATTCTTTGTGGTGCTTAACCTGAACAAATACATCCCCTTTTGACCTTAAATTTATGTTCATCTTTTTGTCTATTCTTATAAGTGCGTCCAGATGAATCTAAAAATTTATATTATAATCATGTAACGGAAATCAGAAAAAAGTATCAGTTGAAGCAATTAAACAGTGTTTTTACCTTGATGTTTCTTTGTATGTGTTTCATCTTCTTCTGTGGCATTCTTCTTATCTAGATTTTCGTGGGAACCTGTTTGCTCTTGATCAACTGCTAAAAATTATAAATATAACTTTTAGAATATTTTTGCAATTTTAGTATGAAAGATTAAATTGAAAATTATTTGCAGACTTTATATGACACGTATTTCACTCTTGATCTTGAAGAATGATATGTTCGGTACATTTTTCGAAATTTTTCAAGAATTTATATTGAGAGAAATCTTCGAAAAAGGAATTAGAAATTAAGGTTTTAAGTTCATAATGAAATAAATTACTTATAATTAGTAGCACAATTCAAATTTACACAAACTCTTAGTATTATTCTATACTTGACCTTTATGAGTAGGTTGATGATTGTTTCCGTTACAATCCTTGTCATTATTGTTTATAATGTTGGCCAAGTTATTAGAAGTCGATTCTCCACTACTCAAATTTTGCTCCATGTTATTTAGTATCTGGTCTTTAGAATTATTATGTGTCTGCCAGTGTGGATTAAATATCGGATTCAAATCAAATGTCTCAAATAACGGTTCGACTGATTTTCTTGACTCTGATGGACAGACATTTTCGCTTTGTATCTTTATAATTTCGAATTTTTTATTTTCAATTGGTTTTTCCACAAGTATAGAACGGCTTTGGTCGCAGTTTTCAACGCTCGATGGTTTAATACCTTTTGCTTTAGATTTACTGCCATTTTTGCCTTTTTTCATCACGTTTTTTTTATACCGGCCCACTTTTTTCGTTCCTGACTCGAAAAGCGATTTTAATTCCTCTCTCTCCCACGAAGAGTCACAATCATCTGAGGACGATGATGATATTGATGTGCTTTGTAAGAGGATTTTCGGGAAATCACTCTGCTTTACTCTTTCCTTGTATTTATTTTTTATATATTCCGCTTTTTCTTGAGAATTAAAATCGGAATCCGCCGTATAAACAACATTATCAGTGTCCTCGAGCAGTAAAAGTTTGTTCGTCCCATCTTCATACGTTTCTAAAACACAGTCAATTTCTAATGCTTAATCTCAGTTATGAAATCAAAAAATCAAAAATCAAATACTTTTCTTTTCTGCATACCAGAATTTTTACTCATAACATTTTTTTAAAAGCATTAAAAGCCAGATGTTTCATATTTCACAAAAATTTATTGTCGCTTATAAACGTTTTCTAAACAAATAAGAGGATTTTTATGGAAGTGTTATCTTGAAATAAATAAAAAAAAATACTTTGATGCAAAACTGAATGCTTTTGAAATATTATTTTTATTCATAAACTTATTGAAATTGCGTAAGATGTGTGCTAATTAAAAAAAAAAAAAAAATTTCAAGTTTTGTTCATTATAATTAAGAATCACTCAACAGTTTTTAATAAATTCAACGTAACTAAACACTGGATATAATTAACTATATATCCGGAACAAATCCATTTCAAATCAAGCAGGATCTGCAGAAAATTTTCCATGAAGTTACGTATTTCGAAAAAAAATTTAGCTAATTCAAATCTTTCTTTTAATATACGTGGTTGCCAAATATTAGGGAAATTTCGAGTCACTTTAAAATATATTTAGGACTTTTAGAAGTTTTTTTAATTTTGTAAAATCATTAAAAAATGTTTAAAATGTCCTGAAAATCTTCCACACTTTTAGAGATATTTTGAAATATAACAAAATTTTATTTAGAACCTAATTTTTCAATACAATAATCTTACATTGTTTTCAGAAATTTTCAGTAAAATTTGTTATTCTCTTGAAAACTTTTAAAATTATCTTGAAGCTTATCAAGTTTTTGTCAGAATCCTTTAGAAATCTACTTTCTTTTTTTTAATTGAAAAAATCTTCTCAAGTCTAAAATTATTTTTGAATCTTTAAATTCCCTAAATATGTCTTGAATTTATTCGATTTTGTCTTGTTTCTGAATCCTGCAGGATTGAAACATTTTGTTTATAAATCTTCAACACTCTTTTTTGAAATTTTAGGAAATCATTCGAACTGTTTTTAATTTTTTTCAATTTTCTCCTAAAATTTATTTTTCCAAATAAAAAATCATTAAAAATTTGTCCATGACAATTGCTAAGACAATTTTGTGAATCTTTTGAAATATTTTCTTAACATTGATAAAAAAAAATAATAATAATATTAATTGTACCTAGAAATCTAAAGAAACTTCTTTCATTCTCTTGACACTTTCCAAAATACTGAAATGGTCATTTTTTTAATCTGCATTTTTAAACACTTTCAGTCCTTACAAGTTTTAATTTTTTTGAAATCGTTTCAACATTTCTAGATATCTCTTGAACTTACTCGAATTTTTTGTAAAATTTTGAAATACTGAATAATTACTCTTTAGAATCTTTTACATTCTTTTTCAAAATTTCAAAAAATAACTTTAAATGTTTTGAAATCTTTTTCAATTTTTTGTTAGAATTCATTTAAAAACATTTGAAGTTTTCTTCGAAAAGCTTTTACATTTTTTGCGAATTTTTCAAAAATATACATTTTCTTAAACAAAATTTTAAATCTATTCTAGTATATATTTATTTTAAAATCTTTTTAAAACTTCTAAATATCTATTAAACTAACACGACTTGCTTCTAAAATGATGTAACCTTGAAAAATTGAAAAAATGTTTTCTACATTCTGTTTCGATATATTAAGAAATCATTTGAAATGTTTTAAAATCTTTTCCAATTTTCTCTTAAATTAATTTTGCAAAGTAAAAACTCATTTGAAAATTTCCCAGAAATCTTTAAAAAAAAATTAATTTCCTCAAATGTTTAAAAATTACTAAAAATCTTCTTAATTTTTTTCGAATTTTTCAAAATAAGTGTTTGCCGACGATTCAATTTTTATCTCTTTGACAATATAAAAATATGTAACAAATATAGTGTGTTAGCAAAATTTCAGTGACAGAATTATTTCTCAATATTAAAAAATTATTAACAAATTAAATATTCTCCTTTAATAATAATGCTTAGATACATTTAGATACAAATTTCATGATGAATAAAATTATACTTATTCATAAATTTTGATTTAAACAATTGATGGAGCAGAAACAGCGCAAATCCTTATTAACAGAAAAACAAACTGAAAAAAGTCACTAAAAGATACATATAACTTTTTTTAAGATGGAACATGCAATTACAAATTTAACGTAATGAAACAAAAACCCCTCCCTCACACAAAAAAAAAGACCGAAACGAAACACGAATCCCCTTCCCCTTTTAAAGTTACGTAATACGTGAACGCTCCCTTTTCTATTTCGCAGAGACTAAGATCCTTAAAGTCAATTAAATTATTAATTTAACATAACGAAATTGATATTTTTCTCGTATTTTTAGCATTCCAGTGTTTATTCGTTCAGAATATTTGGGCGAATAGCAAAATACTACTCCTTCTCTTCACATTCATTTACATAGTGTGAGCTAGTTCGTATTTAAAATATATTTTGTATTGTCTTCAATGTTTAGTACGATTTTGAGGGTACAGCAGTGTGTTTCAAGGTGAAAAAGTTTTAAAAAATTATATTCTTTTAATAATATTTTTGTAGCACCAGAATAACATGGTGAAGACCTTGTAAAAAAATTAATGAAAAAATCCCTTTTTTGTAAGTATCTAGAGATTATTTATAAAAAAGAATGTTTCTAAAATGTAAAATAGATCCTTGAATAGTTTTGAAAACTTCGGAAAAATGATTTTATTTATTAAAGAAATGTTCTCAAATAAAAAAGATGGTTTATTTAGCACAAATTTTTGAAGCATCCTTGTCTCTAATGTTTTACAATATCGTAAAACACCTGTATGAAGTTGATACTTTGAAGAAAAAATCTAGAATTTATAATACCTACTTGCTTGTCCAACTAATTTGACTGTATATAATGGCCAGCTATTCAGGGGATTAAGTCTGTCCTTAACAAATTGCATAAACATCTCAGATGTTTCGTGAGTGTACGGTGGTGGTAAGAATGGGGATTCCATCCTACCTTTTTGTGCGTTATATTTAAGCCAACAAGACGGAACAATATCTACTTTTCGCTTCCCTTTCGGTCCACGAGTTACGAACTCTATTAATTGATAATTGTAGAATTCATCGTCGATGTCATCAACCTCCGTATTTAAATCCATTTCTAAGGAAGAAAAAATATGGTCAAGGTAACTTAACCCCAAAAATATAATAAAAAGCACGAAAGTTACATTGAGTGTATTATCATATTGGAATCATTTATTACGAAGTATTTAGTTTTTTTTTATTTTAAGGCTGTTAAATTTAAACATACTTACTAGTAATTTGAACTTTAAATCACCAACAAATGCCAGATTCACAAGAAAACCTCTATGCGAGTTGAACAGGTTGAACATGAGTAGAAAATGGCGTCGGGATACTGGAGCCCTTCCCGTGGTGTGGTTTGCGCAGCCGCGCACGCGCACATTGACAAGCAAAGGCGGCTTTTTTAAAATATAAAATTCCAAGAGTTTAAAAAAAGTCTTAACTTATTGTTGCTTTACTTGTAACTATACATATCCATGGATCTGTAAATATTTTATTATTTTATCAGAAGTGCAATTAGTAAGTTTTTGGAGAGTTCATTCTAAAACGGACTGTAGATAATAGTCAAATCATTACATTAAAAAAAATGCACGTGGATTTACACGTGAATTTTTCGGTACAAAATATGTTGAGCGCTATTCATCTCGTGTAACATTTTACATGTGGATTCACACGTTTATTCACACAGGTATTTTTAATTTAAAAATATTTTAAGCAAATTTTACGCGTGGATGTACACGCATATTTGGCCTGCCATTTTTCTCAATTTTTATTTTACATTTAGAAATACACGTCTAAAGTTTCGCTTGCTTACGTATTTTGGAAAGTAAATATTCAGAGATTAACATCTGGATATAAAAAACATAACAATTAATGTTTGAAAACAACAAAATTATCACTTGAAATTAATTAAGAGCATTTAGTACACATAATTGTCTAAAACAATAACTATACATAATTAAAATAGAAACTAACACGTAAATATAGTTTGACCATTGTACATTTTTCTTAAAATGTACAGTTATTGACTTACATTTAGGCTTCATTTTCAGTCCGAAACCAATTTAATTATTATGTGGCAATTCGTATAGGACGTTTCTATTTTTCGTCTAAAGTCTAGTGAATAGGTGCTTATTATTTTAACTTCAACTAAGAACAATTTATAATAAACTTACTGTAACGTTATAAGAAAACTTAGAGGAATAATTACAAAATTCCAATTTGTAAAAAAATGAAACAATAGACACTTAGGGTTCTGATTATCTACTTCACTTTTTTCATTTTTACAAAGCACAGGAACCTGTACATATATAAGTACAAACTATTAATCGTGGAGCAGTGGTATAACAAAAACTTTTTTTGACCCTTCCTCTTGCATATTAATAGATAGGCGTATCAATTTGCAATCTACCGATGTTATTCCATAAATTACAACATTATTTGAGGCTTTGTTATTCAGCTGCCACATATTTAAACGTCGCGAATCTATCGGCCATGTAAAAATCGACTTCTTTTTCTCCCAGACTTTGCCTCGAATCTGTATGTTATTGTCAACTATGCGCATTTTCTTGACCTTTATGATAGTTTTATCTTTCATAAGTAACGTGTTGTTGGGGGAAGTAGTCCTGATCTCAAATTTTTTATATTTAATTTTTTTAATACCGTTTTCATTTTCTTTCAAAATTTCGAATAACGGTGGTACAGCGGGCTTCCTATTTTTGACAAAGAATTGTTCATGAAGTCGGCGACATAATTGTGCGAGTGGCCTATTAGGAGTTCTCAAATACTTTTTTATGTGTCCTAGCAAATTTTCGAATGGAAACGCTGTTATTCTACTTAAACTACAACCCATGTTGAAGACGTCATCCGCAAGATGAATTAGATGATGTGCATTTAAAATTTGTGAGGTAGCTCCGTAATATTCGCCTAAATATTTAAAAAACAGTATTAAATATTCTTTAGCAAGTCTCCAGTACTTTGTACAAAGTTTATCTGAACACAAAATACGGCAAGCTACATGAAATAGTAAAAAATGCTTGTAAAGTGTCGAAATTAAAATTTCTTTTAATACAATAGGACCAGCACAAAGGGCGAAGAAACGGTATTGTGTAGCTTTCCACTTGGAAAGATGATCTGTCGATCTCGGTTTACGTGGATACTCACATGGAACTTGTCGTTTTAAGAGTTTCATTCGTCTTGAAAGCTCATTTCGTTGAGTTGCATTTAGTTTATTTACACCGTATTCGATCCAGTAGTCTAATAATTTTTTCATTATACCCTGATACAACAAATGCATCGAGTCCAAAACAAAGATAGCTATCATATTTAAAAACGGTAATATACGCAATAAAGCTGTTACACCATGATGGTGGCTAGCTTGATTTCTACCTCTAAATGATTCATCTGTTCTTTCTTCAGCATTAACATTGGGAAATACTGTCCTACCCTCTAATCTAACACCTTCAACAGTACATCGTTCACATGCATTTGTGCCAGTGTGGCCAATTGTTGATTTTAGGAGTGCCCGAGCTGGTGTGTCACAAATAAAGCATTTGATTCTAACTTCGAAATGGTTTCCATCAATTTCAATCCCGTTTCTTTGTAAATGATTCATTTCTTCAACAAACTCAGCAAGATATAAATTAACATCTGCTGGTTTAGAGTCTCCAGAATAAATGGCTACTGGAAATGGTTCGTACACGTCAGGGTTACAGTGAACCTTACAAAGAATCGGCCAAAATGTCTCAAAACCAGATTTAGTTAGGGGAAGCCCATCTGCATTGATTTGGAGTTCAATTTCATTATTACGGTGTAAATCTGAATTAATGCACGCCTTTAAACCCTTTGATACACCAAAATACACGAACTCACCCATTGAGCCTTTGCTATCCTGCATAGGAATAATATTATACTGCGCCCCTGTGGTTCCAAGGAACGTTTTTGCACTTTTTGGTAAATCTGGCAATAATCTTACTCTGAGTATCGCCAATAAATCATCCATGTGGCATAAGTGTATTTTACGCTTGATCGCCCACTCGCGTAACTGATGCATTTCCGGATGACCATCTGCATCGAGGTACACTGCTGCTTCTTCTTCATTTCCAGGATTTTCTTCATCAACATTTACTCCTAATCCATCGTCATCTGAACTGCCATCGGAATCCGAACTTTCAGAAGACTCGTCGAATTCTGAGCTGGAAGAACTTGGTGGACTACTCGAATGATGGTCCCTTACTTCCTCTTCAGAGGTCCCTTGTGCATTTTCTTCTTCCCTTCGATCTATTAATATTATTAATTATAAATAACTATAATAATAATAAATACGTATTAATAATTGACGGGTTGCAGTACAGAACTAGATAACCAACATTTTTACCGAAAATTAGTTTTTTGCATAAAAAATTCTTAAAAAGTCAATTACACATTGTTTTAAAAATATTTGATTGAAATGCAATTTTTAATATAGTAATAAAAAGATGGGAAATTCAAATCTAGATAACTGACTCTCTGTACTCATCCCCCATATTCTTCTTCTATTTTTTATTATCTAACCTTATGCCTATGCAATGCGATATTCTTTAATAGGTTATTATGCTTGTTGTTTTCTTTAATTTATCTATCTTTTTTATTTGTTCAGGGGACCTGAAAATAAGGATTTTGTTGTTTTAACTTGGAGTGTTAAGAAATTAAGGTTCTCTTCGATCTTGTAAGTCAATAAGACTCATTACTGCTCATTACTACATCTTTTAATTGAAATTTTAGATAAAAGATTATCTTCGTACATATTTTTTATTATTTTTTCTGCTTGTTAATATTTTCCTGGCCACACTCGGTTCTGAAAGTTTTTAAATACAGTAAAAAATGTTCATTAAAGAAAAAGTCCTGAAATAAAATAATTTATGTCGCTTTTTTCAGTACCAAAGTACTAATTAAATCTTGACCTAAAATCTTAAACGTTTATTAAAAAAAAAACACTTTTCATCAACTTTTTTATACTCAATTTTTTGTCTTTCCTTCAGAAGCAACATTAAAAAAAAATTAATTTCATTGATTCATATTAAAAATGTATAAGTTTTTTCTTTTCATAGAACTTTCTGCCAAAAATCGTCTGTTATAGTGTTATACCGCCACACTTAATCTTCTCGGAACAAAAAAAAAAGTTTTTTGATGAAAATTTGTTTATTTTTATGCAGCATTCCTATATTTCGGGAGGAGCTTTTATTTTGTTTTTAATCGAAATCCAAAGATGATTTTCAGAACCCATGAACTTTTAACCTCCAAATTCTTTTATTATTTACTCGGAACTGGTTAATTATTTCTGAACCTCATCAGCTTCGAATTAGGAAACTCAGTATAACAGGAATAAGTTTTCATTTTTTGTTTACACTGAAAATTGCGCTTTTGGTCACGATCCCCAGCCGAGCTAGTCCCAATTTTAGCTACCTGTCACTTTGAGATTGTCAACATCCAAATTATATTTCTCGGACCTAGATAAGTTTTTCTAATCATACTTTTTAGGTCTAATTTTAGAAACACTTCAGGTCAGGATTGGTCTTTTCTTTTATCTTTAAATACTTATTTCAATTTTACAGAATTTTATTTGCCCTCCTGAAAAATTCCGATTTTTTGGTTATCTAGTTCTATTCTGCAGCCCTTCAATTATAAATTTTAAGTATTATAAAATTTTCATGATTAAAAATGTGTTCCGAAATAATATATTTATTTACATAAATGAAAGTGTTACATTTGACGACTGTAGCAAGTCTGCCTAACTTGACAACAAATTATAGAAAAATATTAAAACAAACAAAAAATTCTACATATACGCCACAATGATTGTACAATAATAATTACACTAATTTTTTGTAGAGATCAAGTAGAATACCGACAACAAATCGCTAACAGAAAATTATATTAATGCTTATAAGTTACGTAAACAGTGTAATTTTAATACTAAATTATAAAAAGAAACTGGACTATGTATGCTCACATAACCTGAAATCTAACCTCAAAGGCTTTCAAAATTTTTAACTAAAATTGACTTTTTCAATTCAAAAAATTTAAACTTTAACTGTTATTCTAAATAATAATATTAACATTTGAACAGATTTTAAAGTTTATTTATTTACCTGCTTCAGAATTATGTGAATGATTTAAGTGCTCTGAATCACTCTGAAAATGATTTGCTCCGGAACCTACCTCTTCACGAAATCGTTCAATTTGGCGGATATTGTCGTCTTCATTGAGTTCTAAAATAAAATAATGATATAAAATAAAAGTCAAGATATACCTTCGAAATGTAGTGCTTTATTTTTCTCAATAAATACTAGAATTAAATATTTTCAAGAAGCTACTCCTCTTCTTTAAATTTAAGTGTGTCTGCAGAACGAAAAAATTTCTCATTTTAATACATTTAGCCTAAAATGGACTTTTTGATTGCTGAGGTAGAATTCGAAAAATTCGTTTGAGCCAAAAAGTATTAGGATTGGATAGTTTTTCACTCTGGCAGATACACTTCAATTGAAAAAAGATGAGTCTCCAAAAAAATTGAATTCTACTTTTTATTGAGTATAAAATGAGGCTATGTAATTTTGAGGTTAGAATGCGAGTAATTCAGAATTGACAAAATATTTAGCTTTATTAAATATGCAACGTCACATATAGAGATAATAGGTATTTTTAAACCAGATAATTAATCATTTTTGAAATCTAAGAGTCAATGCTATGATTTTCCTAACTCACCGTGCTCATCACTATCGTCACTCGAGTCTTCTTCAATGTCTTCAAATCTACTCCTTATAACTCCACTGATCGCTCGATGTTTTTTCACACGTAAACGTAATTTATTATTCGCACGCCTTTTTTTACTTAATTCATCCATTGTCTGTAAAAACTAAATTTACTAATAGTAACTGACAGCGACTGAGATTTCCAGATGGGACCCGACTTGTTTTCTACGGCGGCGCACACTATATGGGAGCAACGTGGGTATACCCGGTATAAGCCCAAACAGAACGTAAACATTCTTTGGTTTTATTGGCTTAAATTTTCATAATTCAGAAATCGGAAGAACTAAAAAATGTATAATATTAGTGGGAGATTGCCTTCCGCCCGTCGTATGATTAATATAATTCTTTGATTAATTAAATTTTTTACCTGGGACGCCCAGCTGGGCCCCAGTTGGCGCCCACTTATTAACTGGGCTTAATTGGGCAGACTTCCACACGGGTAACTGCGACTTACATTGAGAATTATTTTTAGTTCTGGAAAATTACGTAAAACAACGTGTTTTAACTTATTAAATTTCATTATTTGTTTGAAATAATAAATTAAATACTTTTGTTTCGATTTCGAAATCAAGGAAGAAAAACAAATTTTTTGACTTGTATCCGAATGTAATGAAAAAAAAAATTTGATTAAAAAGTGAAATGATTTTTATTATTATACTCTGTTATGCCCAAACAAAGACTCGCACATCACCTGGAAACAAGAAAAAGGACGATACGCTTTTATCAACAAACAAAAATGTTGATCCATAATTATCCCAACTCAAGTATGAGTATGGATCAAGCTTTGATTATCAATTACATCAAAAGGAGATTTTTTTGTTTAAATCGCACAACAAATTAAGTACATTTTCTCATTTTTGTCAAAGCTGCGATCTTAAAATTCAAAAATTTTGATCCCTAATTATCCCGGTTAATGGCAGTTAAAATTTTCATCGAAAGTTAAAGATTTCTCAATTAAAACGTGTAGAAAATTTCTTGAAAAGCTCAGGTTTCAACGTACATGTATGAAGACGGTTATGATTTAGATGTGGTATAACAGCTGGCATTTGACAGTTACTACTCATGAAGATTCATGCCAGGAAATTGATTGTGAGAATCAAAGCATTCTGGTGCGCAATTTGCTGATCAAATAAAAAAGACGAAATTTGTATAAAAGCATTGTATATTTTTTGCATTCAGTTTGTGAATCAAATTCAATGATCACATAATTAAAATATAAAATATTCTGGGTTGTTTCAATGATTTTTTGTGGTGGATTTAACTGCCGAATTTCTAGTGAAAAACCCATAATGTTTTACTAGTCAGTTTTCTGGTAGCTTAAAAATACAACATTCTGATCAAGATAACCAAATATTCTCTTAAACTTAAAACATTCACTATTTCAACTGTTTCCTACAATGCTAACATTTTTCAAAGACATCTAAAAACTATGTGTATAGTTTGAAAATATCATTGTATTACTATCTTGTGTATGCATTTGACGTGGCCTAGTGTTTTTCAGGAAGTCCTTACAATAGTGATTATTTTGGGTTACCCTTCTCACATTTAGCGCCGTTAATTATGTGGATGGTTATGTAAATATGGTTAAATGGTTTCCTTGATCCAGTTATAGTATGCGTTACCATTCACGCGTATGAAAACATCAGGAACACGTGGACCTAAAACACATCCAGCCCTAAAGAGAACACCAAAGAGTATATTATTTACAACCAAGGCAGAACCGATATCATCCTTGCTACAGTGATTGCGTTCATATAACTGCAAAGTGCAGATATTGTTTTCTGTAATAGGATATTCATAAGAGATGTATTGATGGCCACACTCCAACATGTTGGCCATCGGTACTGGCGAAATTGATCGTAGTTGACCAGTGGGATCCCAAGCCAAAATAGAAGTATGCATGCGTGTCGATAGAGTTGCTCTAGTCAGTTGTACTGGTCGATTGGGTGACGAACTGGTGACAATGATAGGTGGTTTAATCAAAAGCAAGGCAAGATCTCCTCCGTCCAGTATATCTTCTACTCTGTGAGTTTTCATAGAACCATTCGGTGCACAAGATTCAACAGTGTACCTCGCTCCCCGTTCAGAAACACATTTTTCAGGAGTTAAGATATAATGAGGCGAGACTATCACACCTGCACAAATTTTTGCATCATTTTGTAGAACTTTCGCGATATGGATAGCATTTGTAGTCACCCATTCATTGTCTCTGAAGGAGGTGTAACCAATCATACGTTTTGTGCGGAAGTGAATATTTGATGAGTTATCTGCAAGTATTAGAGAGTATTATTATGTGAGAAGTTGTAGGCTCCGGAAGCTACGATCATGGTTCTTTAAAAGCAACCAATCCCGACGCAACTGGAACGTGTACGTCATCCGCTTCTGCTCCTTCTGTCCTAGAAGGTAAGCAAGAGCGGGAAATTTACGCGAGAAAACATCGGGCAACACTGTTCCTTGGAGTCAGGTCTCTAGCCGCGGATGATCTTACGCGGCAGACGGGACAGTTGGAGGTGAAGTTTATTATTATTATTATTATTAATTGAGTATCCATAAGGTTGTAGAAAGAAGAACAGCAAAGTTAGAATTTCATTGGGGGAATGGGCTTTATATAAATGTTGGGCTTCACATAAATTTTGGGCTTTATATACATTCTTGGCCCTATGTTCATATTGATTCGTACAACGGACGGATGGAAAGACGGACGGACACCTGACAAAAACTACTAGGGTTTCTACTTGGGGCTACGAAACTCTAAAAACGAGGGGTCAATCTATAAAATAGATTGGTTCTTTGAGAGTTTTAGACAACCAATACCAGAGTTTAAGTTTTATATGAACACTCCAAAAGAGGTTTTTTTAAATTGAGGTTTCGAATTAGGTCATCCATATGGAAATATTTTTCAAGACAATTTAGAACATAGCAAATCACTTAAAAATTTATTTACAATAATAGAAACAATCATAGATCGTTTTTTCATCATTTATTTAATTAGGACAAGAGAACCTAATCCAAATCAGGGATCCAAATGCGGATCAAAATTGTTTCTACCGCGTTCCTGTTTTGGAGAACATTTCGTGAAAATTTTGAACTCGTTTCTTGGAAAAATGGCTATTATAAAGAGAAAATATCACTAAAGTTTGAAAAAAATAACTTTTAATCAATTTAAATTTGTGTTTTTATATAATCGGTAGTATAAGAAAACGATCATGAAAAATTGTTCACTAATCAGTTTAAAATTATATGATTTTGCTTTCAATTATTTTTTATTAACAGTTGGTTAATAAATAGTTTTTTTCTTGTTATGATTCAATAATGTATTTACTTTTAAATTGCATAAACTTCTCTATCTTGTGTATTTTAAGAGCGAAACACGTGAGGATCCAAATTTGTGCCCAAACCGAATACCGGGTCAACATCGATATAAGCGAAAAAAAAGTAAATTATTTGTATTGCTTGATTATCCGTTTTTTGATAATACCCTGGATCCAAATGTGAATCATAATTAAACCTTGACATAAAATGTGCTCAAACTGATAACAATTTTTTTTCTTTAAATTTTTCAATTTGTGTTTTTTGTACCAAAGAATGAACCTTACATTTTTGAAAAAAGAAAAATTATTTTTGATTATCATTGTATTCTAAAACAAATAATTCCTAAAACCCGAACCAAATTTGGTTCACTTGCTCTATGAATTTCGTGCCTTTTCCGTTTTCAATGATTTTCAGGTGAGGTTGGAAAATCCCTAAACTAAAAATTTCAATCAAAATGGGAAAGTACAAGATATTAAACGATTTAGAACAAAAATCAGAATCGTTTTAGACTTCTACAAAGTCAGCGCGTGTTGAATTTCGTGACACAAAATTACTTCTCAATGCCCCACCGCTAATATTTATTGAGAATTTCAGTTCACTTACTATGATTATCTTCGAGGAAACTTCCAGCAATCCTTTCAAGCAGTATGCCGCAAAGAATTAGGAAGATTAAATATATTTTTTCGGACATTTCGAAAAAGAAATTAGATACTTAGATGCTTTAATTATACTTTTTAAAAATCACACAGAGTGATTTCAAGACTCTAAATAGAGTACGTCTTTTATACCCTAATTTATTTGCAGAAAAAGATAAGTCATCTTATTCTAAAGAGTGTGATAAATGGTTACGAGAATAGTGTTTTGTTTAATATAATAATTTATTTGATTAATCTTCCTTACTTTATTTCAGACAAAACAGCTATGATTGACATTAGCATTTTTTTTAATTTTAGTCAAATAGAACCGTTTAATGGAAAAACGCGATTCTTAGCACTTCTAACACTATTGAAACAATTAAGCGAGATTGTAAAGTGTGCAAATAGGCTACGTTATCTCCACTAAAATAAAGGATCTACAAGTCATCTCGCTAATTGTGCGTTCACTAAACAAGAATATATAAATTATTTTCTGGGTGACCGAGGTTTCAAAAGATTTTAAGGGATTACGGATTCTTCATCTTCATGACATTTTAATCCCATCTGCTTATGTTTCGAGAAAATCTCGACTTTGTCTGAAAATTATGAGCATTAGGGTAAAGCAAAAATGCTTCGAAAAGTTTTTTTCTTCAATTTTCATGCATATCGCCCCCAAATTTGTTTTAATCTAATATATATATATATGGGTCATTCCATATCAGATTTACAATCAAAATTTTCATTCACCTGAAAATTTTTTTCCTTGTTCTAGAAAGGAAAAAAAATGATACGTATTTTTTGTTTTCAATATGATATGTAAATTTTCTAAGTTATTGATTTTTTTATTTTTTAAGTGCAAAAAATGTTTTTTTCAATACTGCTTCTAATATTCAACGAAGAGTATAGAATACATAAATAAAATATGCCATGGGATCGACTATCAAGTCCATGCTTTGATGAAAACTCAGAAACGGTATTTAGTACTTTCTATGCAACAATTAAGTAAACAAATGGAATTATCTCAAAAGGGACATGTTTGAATTGAATCATTTTTTGTGTAATTTGTTCGTTAAGTACACAGAACTATGTGTTAAAATTTGGGAGTGGACTGTTTAATACTTTTCGAGAAAAAATTTTTTTTGTGTGACCGCCCGCTTGGAGCGTGAAACGCGAAGCATAGAGTCGAGCGGTTTACTTAATTGTTGCATAGAAAGTACTAAATACCGTTTCTGAGTTTTCATCAAAGCATGGACTTAATAGTAGATCCCATGGCATATTTTATTTATGTATTCTATACTCTTCGTTGAATATTAGAAGCAGTATTGAAAAAAACATTGTTTGCACTTAAAAAATAAAAAAATCAATAACTTAGAAAACTTACATATCATATTGAAAACAAAAAATACGTATCATTTTTCAGGTGAATCAAAATTTTGATTGTAAATCTGATATGGAATGACCCATATATACGTTTTTTGTGAATTTTATTCACAATCGTCAATATTAAATAATACGAGTTGCAATTTAACATTTCTTTTTGCAATCAGCTATAGAATACAGATAAATAATCACTTTCTGTATATAACCGCCGTATGATTGTTTTATACGATCTCAAGAAACCCCAGAAGTGAAAAATTGGGTTTTGCAAGTTGTTGGCGCTAATTATGATTTTTTGCGGTTTTTAAATACAAATTGCTTCTCATACATAAAATACTAATTTATACTGATAATTAGATGTTTATTACATTTTTTGGACAATTTATATTTTTTTAAGCAATTTGCTCTTCGAATAGAGCTAAAAAATCGAATAATGCTAGAAAGTTGCAATTATTTATAAAATTTTCCACTTCCTGTCAACTTTTCACTCAGTGAGGTAATAATAAATGCAAGTTAACAAGTATAATTGTTTAAAAAATTGTGACAATATTTTTCTGAAATGAAACAGATTTTTGTTAAAGTAGTGACTGAGAGCCTTTTCGTTCAAATTAATATTAATAATAATATTTATTATATATTCTTAACTACAAAGTCAAAGAAAAGCTGAAATGTTAAGAATAACCCGCAGCTTGCTAGCAATACTCGAAGGGAAGATAGTTCTAAACAATACTGCAATGTTCGAACAATTATGTTGGTTAACATGTTGGAGGCTTTAGCGTGTGTGACAAAGGGTTCAAACGGACCTCGGCCTGCATTTGTATAAATGATTAGATATGGATGAAAGGATCCCTATGAATGTATGCTAAAAGATTGAAAGAGCTTAGCTAACACGGGCCTTCTGGATCTGTGGGTCGAGGTTCCTCCCAGACCGATATCCAGTTTTGGAATCGGGACGGGAATGACATACGGCCCTCATGGCGACCAAGAAACAGCCCTTCGTTGGTATGGTGGCCTACGAACGGATATTCATTGACTGTATCACTCAACGTGGCCACCCCCCTAAGCCATGTGTTGCGAGTGATCGTGCCCGTGGAACATTGGCACCTAGGGATACGAAGGTGCCCTAACGGTCTCTCGCGGACACACGACGACCTCCCCGAATAATTAGTCTTACCACTCCATGCAGGGCTGTGTAGGGGCGGAACTTTTTAATTCACTAGCTGCTTGCGGGATCAAAATGGAACACGCAAAATCAATAGAAAAATCTAAGGAAGAAGGAGGAACGAAGGTAGCGGAGGGGGGAGAGAGTTTAGGTTCGAACAGGTCTGGCATAACCCTTTCCTCCCAAGCTGTCTGTCTGGCTGGCCAAACTCAGGTGGCGGCTGTGACCCCAGCCTTCCCGGGAGCTGAGGGATTGACGGTCAATCTGGATAAGGCTATGGAAACGGGAGCGGCCAATGAGTCCCTCAAAAAGAACGAAGGCATCAACGGTTCCATGAAAAGGAAACTGAGGAGGCAAGCGCAGCAGACCAGTAAAGCAACTGCAAAGGCGGGAACATCGGCAACCGTAACGTCAACAACCAGCGCCGAAACCCAGAAGAGAGGAATGGGCTCAGAGGACACCCCACTGGGAGAAGGCTAAGCCTATGGAGAGGCACAAGACGGCCCAGCCGCCGGCGATCAGAAAGTCCCGGGGGGCTGAACTGACAGCTGTCCAGAGGAATAACCCTCTGACGGTGCGGTGGTGGTGACGGACACCAGCTCCCCAAACTCAATGCTGACTTTGGAGTGGTTTGAGTTCTTTAGGGAGGCCACCTGGAGGGCGCTCGAAAGAGCGTCTCCAGATCACTGGCCAAAACTCGAGACACCCTTCTGTAGGATAGGGGTCTTCGTATTTTTTGCTACGGCGCAGTTCCCATGTAAGCTGGAAGACCCGTATGTGGTTCTTCAGCGGTTGAAGGGATTCAACCCTTCACTAAGGACAGTGTCCTGGCAAATCGTCAGGCACGATCGGCCTCAGGAAGAAGACACAGCGGGACGTGACAAGCAACTTCTATCTGTGCGAATTCCTGAGTCTCAGACGAGGACTCTTGCGGTACTCAGCAACAGGCCCTTCTGCAGGCCAGGAGACAGAAGAAGCCTGTCGGGACACAGAAAGACCAGAAGCAGACCTAACATGACTGCTCCTGGCCTAATCATTACCCAAATTAAGTTGCATCACAGCAAAGGCGCCTCTGCGGTTTTGCAGAGGGCCATGGCCGGTTTTTGTTACAGAGACTCCATCACTGTCAAACCAAGGGCCTGCATACTGGCGAAGGGAGTTAACGTTGTCCCGCTGCTAGAGCTATGTTCAAGATACCTGATGGTGATAGCCACATATCTTAAAGGAAAAGGGAAGCTAGTCATGGGATCGGCCAACTTTCCATATGACAGTGATACTAAACAACCAGTGGAGGTACGTACACTGGTGGATCACTGCAAGGTGAGGGGTCTTCTTCTTCTTGCTGGAGTGCGAAGCTGATTCCCACCATACTTTTTGGGGCAGCACGGAAATCAACTCAAGAGGTGATGATCAATTGGAATACCTAATCACTACTGATTTAGATATTCTAAACACAGGAGTACCCCCATGTTTCGTAATTCGGACCAACTTTTGCACAGAAAAGAAGAAAGGAGCAGAGGCAGCTAGGCTGGACAAGCTGCACTCTGGATACGCGTATGCTATTCTCGGCACCCACAAAATTGCCTGACGAGTGATACTCTGCGTCTGACAAGAAGACCGAGAAAAGGAAACGACACCTTCGAGGCAACCAAAGCTGTCTGTGGCCCAGCTGTGTCCAAATCGGCGGGTAGCCAATGAAATAGTTACTCCCTCCAGGGTCAGGTGGGCCCTGAAGTCTTCCAGTCCTTACAAGTCTCCCGGTCCGGATGGTATATATCCGGTCTTCTTATAAAGGACTGGAGAGTTCATCATAGGGCCGCTCGTGAGACTTTCTACGGCTAGTCTGACGCTAGGATATGTGTCGACGGCATGGAGACGTACGAACGTAGTTTTCATTCCGAAAGTAGACAGGATCGGTTATACTTCATCCAAGGATTTCCGTCCCATCAGCCTCACATCTTTCATACTTAAAACAGTGGAAAGTCTTGTGGATAAATATATATCCGCGACAAGGTCTTATCAAGTAGGCTACTTCCCAAGGAGCAGCACGCCTGTAGTGCTGGTCACTTGACCGAGACGTCCCTAAGCGGAACAGTAAACCTAATCCAAGGAAAACTGAAGTAGAAAGACCTCGCGATTGAAACCTTTATGGATATCGAAGGAGCCTCTAACTACACCTCCAGAGATGTGATCAGGGCGGCCAAGATTGCACATGGTGTGCCTCTTGCAATCGTGGAATGGAGAGCTGCCACACGTTGGCCAACAGAAACCTGAAAACGACGAAGGGTGATACTACTTTATGTGGAACCATTAACTCGGGATGTCCACAGGGAGGCGTTTTATCGCCTCTGCTCTCGTGCTTGGTAGTGGATGAACTGCTTTATGTGCTCACGAGTCAGGGCTACCACGTTATAGGCCACGCGAACGATATACTGGTTATAGTGCGCGGCCAGCATCTAGATGCGCTCATCGGAATAATGCAGCAAGCACTGAGGTTAGTGGATACTTGGTGCAAGGAAACTAAATTATCGGTCAATCGGACTAAGACGGCGCAGTTGTATTCACTAGACGGTATAAGTGGGGAACAACAAGTACACTGAAATTGGGAGGAAAACAACTGAAAATCAAAGAACGAGCTAGAAAAAAGTTAGTAGCAACTCTATAGTGCTGTTGGAGAGCCATAAGGAAAAGTTGGGGCCAGCAGCCGGAGACACTCATTTGGATCTATACAGCGATCCTGCGACCCAGGCTAACACATGCGGCGCTAGTCGACATCGCGAGCAGGCCGAACCTGAGCATGCTGAGGGACAAAACGCTCACTCGCTATCTCTTCGACAAGTATTATCATGTTAGCCTATCCACGAGGGATGAATGGGTTAACGGCGAAGCATCTCGATAGGGTTCTATGCCACATTCCTACAATATGAGATTATTATCATGCTCCAATGCGCTTGTAAGGCACATAAGTATGGCAACAAAAGAATCATCCGTATCTGGTCAGACAGGAGGCTGCTATAATGGCCTTGAATGGAACAACGACTATGTCACCACTAGTGTCAGGGTGCTTTGAGGCACTGAAAATCCTAGCGACATCAAAGGTAATGAGATATCGGACAGGCTAGCAAAACCAGCAGCAAGAGAAAACTTTACTGGCCCGAAGCCAGACGTAGATATTTCCAGTAGGTTAGTCACTGGAGAAATCAACAGTTGGCTGACCAAGTAACATCAGAATGAGTGGGAATTAGCCACTGGCTGCAAGCAGGTCAAAACACACTTGGGTTTAAAGCTAAACCTTAATGGAACAAAGGAAATACCTAAGCTTGGAAGGAACGAAGTCAAAGTCCTAACAGAAATGTGCATAGGACATGGAAATCTCGGATATCACAGACATAAGATAGGGCTCGCAGAAAGTCCCCTCTGTCGTATGCGCGGAAAAGATTATAAGACAGCTGTTCATATCCTTTGTCACTGTTCCGCGATCGTGGAGACACGCTTGACACTTACGGGCAGTAACTGTATCAGTAGTATAGTAGTACACCATTAAGCCATTTCCCTTTCAGGGTAGGCGTGACACTACCCGATTCGGGTAGTGTTTTTAGGTGGATAGTTTCTTGCAGTAAATAACTACTACAAGTGTGGGCTCACTACACCCACGGTGGGCCAACAGCACGCAGTATTCTTGAATGGTCACCCATCCAAGTACTAACCGCGCCCAACGCTGCTTAACTTCAGTGATCTGATGAGAACTGGTTTTTTCAGCGTGGTATGGCCGTTGGTTTGAGTCAGAAATATCGGTCAATAGGGTGGCTGCGGTCCTCGCCATATGGAGAGGGCTTTAGGGTCACAAGGAGACGCAACGGCATGACCCTAGCGTCAGGGGATCTCACGGTCTCAACTCAGGAAATAATAATAATAATCCACCACTACTACGTGAAAAGATGGTCATTAATGATAATTTAAAAAAAAATTAATGATCGTTGAATTGCATATAATATTACCTCACTCTGAATGAAATGTTGACGAAAGGTGAAAAATTTTAGAAAGAACTGCAACTTTGCAGAATTATTCACAGATAATATGATTTAAGAAAATAATAAATTGTTCCGCAATTATGATTGTTAACTTGAATTAACAGTTACATCACTCTAATTGAAGAGTTAACCAAAAGTGCAAAATTTAAGAAAAACTGCAAATTTCTAACATTATTCAAAGAAAACACATTGAAAGAATGACAAATTGTTTAAACAATTATTTTTGATAGAACAAATTAGTTATTACCTCACCCTTATTGAAGAGTGGACAAAACGCGGAAATTTTTAGGTAGAATTGCCACTTTTGGGTATTACTAAATTGCTAAAAACAATAATAACTTGTTTAAACAATTTACTAAACCTTCAGTTATCAAACCCTAATTTTTCACTAATAAAGTTTCTTTGAGCTCATATAAAACAGACTTATGGGGGTGATATTTGAAGAGTAATTATTTATTTGTATTCTATAGCTAATTTTGAAGAAAAATGTTGAGTTTTAAGTTTTAAGCATAGGTTCACCAGTATTTAAAAAATGTTAATTTTCATACAACTTGAAAAAATGCATGCACATCGGGGGGTGTACCTGTTGAAATTGTGTCTGTATCTCTCAATTTAATTAACAGAACGGGGTTGTGCTTGTGTGGTTCTAAATAATTGCAAATGCACTCATATGCAACAAACTAATATTTAAATAAGGGGTCAATTCATTGAAGCAAGAGGAGATAACTTTTTATGTCAGTGCCTAGAGTGATTGCTAAAGAGATTGATCAGGAATCTAGATCGGAGCAGGCTGACTCAACGAAAGTGTTATTTAGATAAACAATACGGAAATTCTAGATTAATCTAAAACGGCTATACGCCCCCACCCCCGTTTCACCGCCTCGTACGCTTCCCTTTCTCACTGTTCTCACATGCACTCCCTGATCCCCCGATAGAACCGAGTGATTCAAGCTTACCCTGCAAAGGATTTGGCCTAGTGGAATAATTATAATAATATTATTAATAATAATGCCGGAGGAGATAAAAAATCCTCAAAAAAGTCTTTCTCCAGATGGACAAATTAGCTGAAGATAATACTGCTCTCCTCGATATGTTCACAAGAAGGCGGTCTCCTAGCTTAGCGGAAATGGAAGTAATGATACTTCAGTACGCCTGAGTAAGATTCGCGAGCGTGTTGCACAGCTTTAATTTAAAATTACAACGTGGAGACGTCATGCATTAAATATTCAGTGCGTGATTAGCTACATAACATCAACAAGTGGAAACTGTTGACTATCAAGCAGTACTGGATGCAAAAAATAAGATTGTCTACCGTAAGGCATTCGATAACACAAACCATGAGGTACTTATCAAGCTTCTTGAGTGCCTGCAGGTGCATCCAAGAATAGTGAGATGCGTGAAAGAGCTCATGCTTTTGAAGCGGACAAGATTTGTCATCACATCTGGCAAATGTTAAGTGACAGTCAAATATGTGAACACCAGTCTTGCAAGGAGACTCTCTAAGTCCAATACTTTTCTGCATCTTCCTCTCACCTATATCTATTGTGTTCCGAAGCAATAGCTGTGGATACCTATGTGGCCCACCGAACAGAAGAGAATATAAGGTCAACCATCTTTTATACATGGACTACCTTAAACTCTTTGTCTCATCAAAAGAGGACCTTAACATCATTTTTGCGACAGAAAATAGGTACTCTGAAGCGATTGGCATGAGCTTTGCACTGGAAAAGTCTGCCTGCGTCCAGCTACACGAAGAAAGACTAGAAATTACATCATCGCGTGACGGTCAGGATGTTTAGCTCATAGCTGGAAATACCATTCAACGTCTTGGCAATGGAGAAACATATGCATATCTTGGAATACTGCAGGCGGAAACGCAAAATGAGCCTGTGTTAAAAAAAGCCCTTGAAAAAAGGTATCGCCAAATTTTCAGAAAATTTTGGCTTCCGAATTATCTGGGAAAAATAAGATCCAGGGGACTAACATGCTGGCCGTTTCCGTATTCCTCTACACGTTTAGTGCAATAAAATGGAACGTCTATGAGTTAAAGCAACTTGACCGAAGCACACGCAAGATGATGACAATCCATCGAAGTCATCATCCTAGATCTTCCGTAACCCTGGAGATAAAGGGGGTAGAGGTTTGCTAAGCTTGGAGTGTCTTCATCGAAGAACAGTTCTTGCTAGGAATCGCTCAGCTCTAAATAGCACAGATTATCTTATGCGACTCGTACATCAACATGAAGTCGTCAATGCTGCGGCTCTTCTATACCGTGCCGCAGATAGGGCCACACTATACATGGCCTAGCATCACTCACACTTTTGGTGCTCGGAAGTCATGTACAGGAAGCAGAACATGCGCTTCTACTAAGGGAACATGCTAACAAGCCTCTTTATGGTAAAAACTACGGCATTATACGTAGAGAAGAGCTATTGATGGGTCTCTCCAAATTGTTTCTCAAGTCTGCTGAATTGAGTTCAGAGACTAAGGGAGTTCTTTCTGCCTTTCAAGACGGCGCTCTAGACACATTAATTTACCGCGAGCGCATAATTAATGTACCTGTGGGCGATACCAATTGTCAAGTGTGCAAGCAAGAGCCAGAAACAGTTGAACATGTTCTCAGTGGATGTTCAAAGTATGCATGCAGCGGGTACATAGAGAGACACAATCCGGCTCTAAAAGTGATATATTACCATCTTCGGCACTTCTATAGTATTGATATAATGCCCATCTCGCCATACGCCCAGGAGGAACCCGAGTCCGTTGTGGAGAATGATCACTGTAAGATCTACTGAAATTTCTCATTTTCCACCACTCAACGTATCAGTGCTACAAAGCCTGATATTGTTTTCCAAGATGTGAAGACGAAGGTAATTTACGTGATTGAATGCTCGGCACCAGCCAAGGCAGAGGAGGAAGAAAAACAGGCAGAATATGAAGCACATCTTTTCGAGCTAAGCAGGCAGTACCAAAGCTACA
Source organism: Andricus curvator (assembly GCA_932195095.1). Classification (NCBI taxonomy): domain Eukaryota; kingdom Metazoa; phylum Arthropoda; class Insecta; order Hymenoptera; family Cynipidae; genus Andricus; species Andricus curvator. The sequence continues at coordinate 30,161 of CAKNYM010025040.1, forward strand.
ATGTCCATACTGCATTGTTATTGTGGTTACTGAAGCCTATAGCGTTCTTGTAATTTTCTAAGAAATTTTTTCCTCAGAAAATTTTTCTATCGGATTTTGCATTGTTATTGTTGTTATTGAAGCCTATATCGTTTTTGTAATTTTCGAAAAAAAATTTTCCTCAGAAAATTCTCCTATCGAATTCTGAATTGTTATTGTTATTATGGAAGCCTACAGCGTTTTTGCAATTTTCGAAAAAAAATCTTCGTCAGCAAATTTTCC
>CAKNYM010025045.1:0-11147 GCA_932195095.1 Andricus curvator
CTCACTATAGAATTCGAGGCGTGCTTGCCATAAATATTTGGACACAGAATCCTTGATTAAGTTTGCACCGAATGTCTCGCTTCACAGTATCGCCGCCCTCTTTATTTACCTGTATTATATTGCTATTAAGGATAACAATCTCTTTCATTCAATACGTTAGAAAATGCATTCCTATTATTTTAATAAATTTCGTGTTTTTAACCATTTATTTTTAGCGTTAATTGTAGGTGCTCATGCGCAGTGTCACGCTATATTTTTCCCTATTCACACGTATGCAAATCAGGTTAAAACGCATGCGTAGGATATATACCTCCACCACGTGTTTCTCTCTCACTCTCTCTCTCTCTCGTGAAAGTGTTCTTATTGGTTGAACACATGTGACGTCATATCTACACCGCCCCACCCGAGTAAGTCCGCCATGTGTGACCTATAAAAACGGCCCCACAGGACACAACCGTCAGTTATATTCTGAAAGTTTCAACATATAACATGTCGCAGTCTCCAAGTCAAACGATGGAATCTACCGTCAACCAGAGTGAAGCCTCACAAGATTTGATAGTGAAAAGTGTATCAAAAAAACGAATTTGACCTGTAGATATGTCATCATCTGAAAGTTTAACAGTGAAAAAAGCAAAATATTCACCTCGTCAGCCTCTGATTCTTGCAACAATATACGACTTGAATAACTCTTCTTCGAAAAAGGTTATTCTCGGTTTGGAAATTCAAGCCGATGGATCGTTTGAACCAGTTTTACGATTCTTGGACAACAAATCTCATGGAATCTCCTTCAACCGTGATGAATGGCTTCAATTGCAACAAAAATTCGATCTTGTTTGTTCCTACATGGAGGATCGATGCAGCAACAGTAACTCCGACTTTCGTTCTTTACCGATAAAAATTGCCGTTATAACTTGTTTTTCACAACTTCGTACAATGCAAAAGCTATTTTAATCGAAAATATTGTAGAAAATGCAGCAATGACAACAGCAGCCACACCAACAAATAGCGAGACGCAAGGAAAAAACGAGAAACTCTATATCCCGGGCATTGTTCTTCAAGCAGCTACATTTCAAGCCCTCGTCAACACTGTTATTTGCATTGATGAACACATCAGAAGTATGGAGCGGGTTTTATCTAACGTCAAACTCTGCAAGGATATTTTCGTAGAAGAATTGAATGCCTTTTTTTTAGCGGAGAAAATACACAGGCCATCCAGTGAATTTGTGCGTCAAATTGTGAATGTTAAGTTTGAGTACTTTAAGCAGCAACTAAAGACCAAATTGTCACCGGAGTTTGTAAATTCACATTTTGAACTTGTATTTTGTGAAATAACATGTATTTTAAACACTCAAATTACTAACGAAATGAAAGATAATCTGTGTAAAATATTAAAAAAGGACTAATGATAATCAAAAAGTTTTTTGCTACCTTCTGTCCACATATTTAATCACAAGTATGTGTATACGTGTATATTTCTCTTCATGTTTGTATATGTGTGTTTGTGTAATATGTGAGAGTATGTGTATGCATTTTAAATGGAAATATAAAAAGAGTTTATTTTACAAATTTTGAAACTGTTATCTGCAACCATTTTTCTGAAACTGAAATAAAAAATATGCTTTTAGCTAATATGATATTTTTCTATTTTCCTAAACCCTCCTTGCGTGCGAGAGTATATGAGATTAAGATCCCAGCTCAGGTAAGATAAGATAGCATCTTGCGATGGGGTCTGGAGAACAGGTTGTAAAGGCTTTTAGTTGTTCAAATTGAAAAGTGTTTGACTGATTAAAAACATCATAAACGCAACACTCTTTCCTCTCCATCTTTCTGTTATTTTCGTGAGATATTTAGTGTTTGAGGCAAATAGCAATTATATTTTCACAACATCAGCCGGCGCGGGTGACCCAACGCGTGAGATCGCCTGACGATAAGCTAATACAGGCGATCCGGGAACGCGGCTGCCGGGAACTAGCTGATTTTCGGCATGCGAACCAGGCTCTAATAAGCTTAAAAAGCCTGTTCCGTGCGCGGAACCGGAAAAGCTTATATAGGTTCGCGGTATGGAACCGAAAAAAGCTTATATAGGTTCCACACCGACCGCGCTTAAAAGCTAATTAGTTTTCAGAAAAACACTTTTTTATTTATTTATGTGGTTTTACTATAAATGATGAACAATAGTGAATTATATATCATTATAGAAAATGGACACTCGTTGGCAACATCCTTTCACAGCTATGGTTTGCGGACCAAGCGGATGCGGGAAAACTTTTTTTGTCAAAAAATTCTTACGCTACATCGATGTCATGTGTGATACACATTTTGAACATATTCTTTTTTACTATTCAGAATGGCAGTCGGGTTATTCTGAGTACGGTAAAACCATAGAATTTAGAGGAGGCTTACCGCAACCGACTGATTATTCCAGCGATAATGACCGTGCTAAGCTCATAATTATCGATGATCTTATGCGTGAATCTTCGAACAATACAATTGTAGATCTTTTCACTAAGGGTAGTCACCACAAAAATCTTAGTGTTATCTTTATCTCGCAAAATTTATTTCATCAGGGACATGGACAAAGGGATATATCACTCAATACAAATTATATCGTTGTTTTTAAAAATCCTCAAGACCGAGCTCAATTTCAACATCTTGCTCGACAAATATATCCAGAAAATCATCGTTTTTTACATGAGTCTTATCAGGACGCGACATGTAAACCTCACGGCTACCTTCTTCTCGATTTAAAACAGTCTACACCCGATAATTGTCGTTTTAGAACAAATATTTTTCCAACTGATGGGTTTTCATATGTGTACATACCTGTCAAAAGTATAAAAGGAGGTGCTTGAGTTGATCAGATACCAGTTGTACGTATGTAATGGCGTCGAGTGCACGTAAACACATTGGTGAAAAAAACACAGCAGCATTGCATGCACTCTGTCGCCTCGATCGTAATCAACGAAAAGCGATTCTGAGCACACCTAATGCAAAACTCGTAAAATGTATATGCGAGTGCGCTCTAAATATTTTGGCATGAAATATACCTTTGAAAACACATGAAAAACACAAGTTAAAAAAGCATAAACATACTTTAAGAAAATTGGCAGCATCGAAGGGTACTTGGAAAAATAAAAAACGCTTTATCATTCAGAAGGGTGGATTTTTACCGTTATTACTCGCACCGATTATCGGTAGTCTTCTCTCAAATATTTTCAGCTCAGCTAATTCACGACAGTAAGAATCCCTTTTCCATTTAATTAAAAACTATGGAGCATTCGAGAAAGATGGTTTTGGTGCCAAGCGAGCAGGTAGAAAAATTTCTACAACAAGGTTTCGGATCAGAGGTGAATACTGGAAATACGAAAGCGCACGCTTCTTCGATGAATCCTGTAGATAATATTTTCTCTAGTGCTAACTACAAAGTTCCCAATCTCAAAAACACGACCCAAACTCCAGGTAATATTATGACCAGACTCGATGCTGAAATGAGTGAAATATTAAATTCACCATTCTTCAAAGATGAGCGTGAAAAGTGGAAAATGTATAAGCAAGTTTTACAAAAAATTTTATTTTTCACCCAGGAAACATGGAAGCGTAAAAAACCGAATAAAGAGCAGGATAATCAGAGAGATAAAAAAATAGGTTTTGCGAATAATAGTAATGATTTTGATGATGATGAGGGGGAAGATTATTTTTAAAATATTGATAATATTATTGCAACTATTCCAAAAAGTTTTAAAAATAAAGGAATTGTTTTAGTCCAGCGACTTTGTGAACCAGATTTACGAAAACGTATAAAATGGGATTCACATGGTTCTCTCTTTATAGATGGTAAATCTGTAAAAAATTCAAATATTAGTGATCTAATAAACGATGCACTGAGGTTGAGAAAAAAGGTGAAACCGGCGGGGCGAGGCCAGTTTGCCATGGTGCTTCGTGAAATCGGCATGTCTAGAGAGATTGTCGGAAATAGAGAATACTGGAAAGAAAATATAATCTCTCCGAGCGAGACAGGTAGTCGGCGTAATCCCAAACGAGCGTCTAGACTTTATGACTCACTAATGACAGAAGAAGACGAAGGCAGCATTAATGGTAACGAGGTATACACAAGTATCACTGACACTCCAGGTAGAAGTAGGAAGCGAGCAACACCTGGCAGCACGGGGTCGGCTAAATCTCAAGGGAGGAGAAGAAGTAGTAATCACTGGAAAACTTTGTTTCTAAAACCATGAAATTGTTAGAAGAAATTTATTTCGACCCATCTCATGAAGCCTCTTACGCTGGCATTGAGAAACTCGCAAAAGCTGTGCGTGGAAGAGTCTCACGTGCAAATGTGGTTGAGTGGTTAAAATCTCAAGATTCATATAATCTACACGTACCTATTCATCGACGATTCAGAAGAATAAATTACGATATATCAAATATAGATGATTTATGGGAAGCAGATTTAGTTGATTTGAAGCATTTAAAAGATTCCAACGATGGATACTTGTATCTACTGGTGGTGATTGACGTGCTGAGTAAATACGTTTGGGTTGAGCCTCTTAAAGATAAATCTATGAATGAAGTGAGAAGGGCTTTTGAGTGTATTCTCGAGAAAAGTGGAAAGCGATCTCCCGTCTGCCTTCAGAGCGATAGAGGAAAAGAATTTCTCGGTGTAGGTTTTCAAAATTTTTTATTAAAACGGGGTATAAGATTTCGTGCTGTGCGTGATCCAAATGTTAAGGCTGCTGTAGTCGAACGATTTAATCGCACACTGAAAGAACGTATGTGGCGCTATTTCACTCATAGTAATACTCATCGTTACATTGATGTTTTACAACAACTTGTACAGAGCTATAATAACGCGCGACATTCCAGCATAGGAATGCGACCATCAGAGGTGACTTTGGAAAACGCAGCACACGCCCGATTAAATATTCAAAGAAAGTACGGTAGAAAAGCCTTGCGTGGTAAAAAGCCTAAATATAAGGTCTCTGATTACGTACGAATCAGTAGAGAGAGAGGCGTCTTTGCGAAAGGGTACGAAGCTGGATGGACGGAGGAGATTTTTAAGATAAAACGAGTAATAACGGGCCGTAGACAAATCCCATATGTTTACGAGTTACAAGATCTGGCTGGTGAGGATATTGACGGAATTTTTTACGAGAAAGAACTATCGGGTGTGAAGAAAGATACTGATATTAATGAGACAGAATTTATAATTGAACGAGTGATACGAAGTAAGGGAAAAGGTTCCAAAAAACAGTTACTTGTCAAGTGGATGGGATATTCTGATAAATTCAATTCTTGGATACCTGCCAGCGATTTAAAAAAATTACAATGAATAACGATCAATTTCACCTAATTTTACCGAGCAATAGCAGTATGAAGTATTTTCCGCACAATACTACGACTCGTTTTACCACACAGCTGCCGCACGAAATTCGTTTGCAGGGTCGTTGGGCTGTTGGTCTTACAGAAATTCAATTTCCAAGAACATTTCTTCATGTAAGACACAATTTGCCTGATCGAATGGAAAATCGCATAGCTCTAATGACGAATGTGTCAAGTAGTAGTAGTAGTAGTAGTAGTAGTAGTAGTAGTAGTAGTATCGTTGATGAGAAAAATGAAGAAAATTATGAGAGAAAAATGAAAGAAGCGAAAATTGACGGTGAAGATTTACTTGTTAAATACTCGCTTCCTTACGTTCTCAAAGGGGACACCGAGTTCTCTGAGCTTAAAGACAATGCTATTAGAGATAAATACACAGTTTCGACCTGGTGTGTACCCACAGGCTTAGTTTTCCAAAAAGACAAAGATTGTTATGTCAAAGTTGAAAAAATTTTTCAAGACGATTGTGATATGTAAGGTCGGCATTTTCTTGCAATAAGTGAAAAAGTATCTCGTATACTTGGTTTTGCACCACAACAATTAATATCAGATAATTCTCATTATGCTAATCACCCTCCAAGCCTGGCTCGTGGTTTACCTGAGAAAATGTTTGTTTATTGCGATATTTTCGAACCTCATATTACAGGCGATGTACAAACAACACTTTTACGTATTATTCCTGTCGACACACGAAACTACATTTTTGCATCCACGCAAGTTACTCAGTTTTCTTCTCCGAATTTAATTTCTCTTCTTCATACTCAATTTCGCACGATAGAAATAGATATAAGAGATCATGCTGGGCTTCCTATACCATTCGAGTTTGGCACTCTGACGGTGACACTTCTATTTAAAAAAATTGATTAGAGAAAGGGAAGAAGAAAGATAAAAATTATATGACCCAGTAATAATAATAATGAGTTATTACGTAGATTACTACACAACACAAGTCGGTGGAGGGGGAATATCAAAAGTTTATGTCGGATCGTCCTATCAGCGAGGTCATGGAATCGGAAGCTTTCTAGGTGGGCTTTTTCGACGTGTATTGCCGATATTAGCGCGAGGTGCGCGTACAGTTGGACAGGAGGCACTTCGAACAGGTGTTAACGTTATAAATGATGTCGATAGGAAAGTACCACTCAAGCAGGCATTCAACTCGCGTACTAATGAATCTGGTCAAAAATTAAAAAGAAAAGCTTTGGATAAAATTGATAATCTTATGAATGGATCTGGTTATAAATTTGGCGTAAAAAATTTCGGACCTCAGTTGTCCGGACTTCGTGGTCTTGAGAGTTTCACGCAGCTTAGAAAAGGGATTAAACAGAAAAAAAAGTTAAGAGGCTTAGTACAACAAGTAAATCAAAGAAGAAGAAGAAAAGGGTGCAAAACACGAAATCTAAAAAGAAAATCCATAGTAGTAAAAAAAGGAAGAAACAAAAGCATAAATCTAGCGTTGGAAAAAATCGTTTAATTTCCGACATTTTTGGCGGTTAACAAGTACATTATTATATGATGTCATTTTTACACTCACATTCTAGCGAGTGTTTGAAAACTGAACTAGATCTTTTTTCTCTTCCACCTACTCAAACATCTATTGAGAGCTCGCAATGGGTCCATTACAAGCCCGTTTCATCGCTGACCGACGATTCGCCGATAGAGTTTGTCATTCCAGGCCACGGCGAAGAATACATAGATCTCGCTCATACAATGCTCAGTATACGCGTCAAGCTGGAAGCACCGGTAGAAACTTCTGCAAATGCAGAAGATGTGAAAAGCGTAACTGTGATAAACAACTTACTTCATTCGATGTTCAATCAGGTGGACGTATATTTCAATCAAAAACTCGTTTCTCCTCCAAACAACGCATACGCGTACAGAGCTTACCTGGAAACATTGCTCAATTATGGACGAGCTGCAAAAAAGAGCCATCTGACTTCCGCTCTCTGGTGTGTCGATACAGCAGGAAAAATGGAAGATTTGTCAACCGAAGATACAGGCATCCATATCCGTCGAGCTTATTTTGGTGCAGGCAAAACAATAGATCTAATCGGTCATCTACATTGCGACATTTTCAATCAAAACAAATTTCTTCTCAACGGAGTCGAGATGCGTCTTCGACTCGTACGTACAAAAGATGGTTTTTGCCTTTTGGATCCCATCAGGACATGCAGTTTACACATTTTGGAAGCATCGCTCCTTATACGTCGCTCAAAAATAAGCCCCGGAATTTTACTAGCACACGCGAAAGCTCTAAGACAAGGAACAGCAAAATACCCGATAACAAGAGTGGAGGTCAAAGCGCTCACTTTACATGGCGGTATTCGCGGTGAAACTCTTGATAATGTTATTCTCGGTCAGTTGCCTAAAAGAATAATCATTGGTTTCGTTGAGAACAGAGGTTTTAACGGAAGTAGAGAACTTAATCCGTTTAACTTTAAAAATTACAAGATTAATTTCTTATCCCTTTACGTCGATGGCACACAAATACCCTCAAAACCTCTACAGCCAGATTTTTCCAAAAATAAACTTTACGTTGATGCTTATCAGACTCTTTTCTCCGGCACTGGTATTCACTTTCTTAATGAGGGTAATGATATTGATAGAAGCGATTACCCGGAAGGATTCTGCCTCTTTGCTTTTGATCTTACCCCTGATCTTTCTGCAAATTGTTATTCTCACTGGAATCTCGTAAAACATGGAAGTCTACGAATAGAGGTGCGTTTTGAAGAACCACTTGCCAACACAGTAAATTCTATTGTATACGCAGAATATGATAACGTTTTGGAAATAGACGCGTCTAGACAAGTTATTGTTGATTTTGGAGGGTAATAAATCATTCTCGCCACCGCCTTCATTTCTTGGAATTTTACATATCTCACATCGTAATGTACACATGTGTTTACTTAGGACAGGTTTGGACAGGAAATGAGTACCTTTTTACAATCTCACTGTTATCTCTCGAAAATGCAGCTGTGTAAACATTAAAAAACGATGGGAAAAATCTTAACCATGTGTCATCATATATACGTGTTTTTTTGGAACTCAGCGACCATCTTTCATTTCGCCCAAAGTAGTCTTACAAGTCAGTTGTTTCGTTACGTGGTCACTCACTGCCGTCTCCAGTAAGACTCTAATTTTGCGAAGAATATTATGGACTACGTGATTGATATTCAAGGCTTTCGCGATCTTGAAAATAAGTTTATTGCAAAAGAAGTGGCCGTCATTGCAGTAGATCATAATTTTATCGGATATTGGATAGCTGCACCACCTCATCCCTTCTCGGATCTTTGTAACGATGCGAAACATCAGAATAACTGGCTCACCTGTTATTTTCACGGCATCGAGTGGTTTGAGAGAGATACTCCTACGAATTTCCTACATTCGAATCTTCGTGATATCGCAAAATCAGCTGGTCAAATCTATACCCGTGGCCGGGAGAAAGCTGCACTTTTGCAAAATATTATGAGTAGACAGATTATTAATCTGGAAGAATTAACCTGTTCAACTTTTAAAAAACTGGAAACCAGTAAAGATTACTGTTTTCATCACGGTGTGAAAAAAGGAAAATTTTTTACATGTGCTCTCAATAACGCAACTAAACTGAAAATCTGGCTTCAAAGTCAAAGACGAGAAGAAATATCACCTCGAGGTATCACACGTCAGAGTACACTGAAAAAAAATGTAAGTTTTAAAACTGAATATCATCCGAAGGCTGTGACATCGAGCACGGTCGCTGACAAAATAGAAATTTCTGTCAAAAAAATCAATCAGACTGCGAGTGAGGTAAATAACCCTTTAACAGATTTGCCACGACTTGGCAGTCCTGGAAATAGAGATGGACAGCCTTCAGATACTTCGAGCACTTCCAGCAATACCACGACATACGACTGGTGTATTCCCTGCGGATCGGATACCGAAGGTGTGGATGAGACCGGCTGCTTTAATTTTCAACACGGATCCACACAATAAAAACGGATCGCATTGGGTTGCGGTTTATATTGACAGAAATGGCCACGGAACGTACTTTGACAGCTACGGCCTACCGCCTCTTATTCCTCAACATCTTTATCGTCTGCGAGGAAACTGTACCCTATTCCGATGGAACACAGCAGAGTTACAAAGTTCCTCTTCGGACGTGTGTGGTCAGTTTTGTATTATGTTCTTGTATCATATGTGCAGTGGTTTTTCTTTGCGTGAGTTTACCAGGCTTTTTAGCAAAAATCTGGTAGAAAATGACCGCATTGTTGCGAATTTTTATAAAATGATTTTAAAAAAATATAAAATTAAGCCGAGCGTTGTGCACAAATCTGAAGACAGGTTTCAAGGTGGGGATTATAACAAGGGGGCTATTAATACACATCTTGAATCCTGTGTTCAATCTTGCTCTTCACAACTTGCTACTTTATATCTCACATAGTATACTTACATGTAATACAGCGAACTACGTGTTACTTTAAGAGTTTATCAAATATATTTTTGCGATATGTGTTTATTATTATCTATAAGTCTTCAAGTATCTCTCTCTCTCTTTTTCATGCTGCGTCACTTGTATGTCTCTACTTTTAAGTTTTATTGGAAATTCTCGTTTGGAAGAAAAAAAAAGCGTCTTTGTGCGTGTGTGTGTGCGTGCGTGCGTGTGTGCGCGCGTGTGTGTGTGTGCGTGCGTGCGCGCGCGCGCGCGCGCGCGTGTGTGTGTGTGTGTGTGTGTGTGTGTGTGTGTGTGTGTGTGTTTTTATTCAATGAAATAAAATGATATCCCTGTCTACGATGTGTAATAATCATAATCGTCATAATAATCGATCATTTTAAGTATATGTATCTTTTAGATGTAAACTATTTTTAATTTTTAACTTATAATAAACCGGTTTTACTAGTTGTAACTAGATGTAATTTTTTTTGAAAATTTGGTGAATAAATCTATTTTAATAGGTTTGAACATAACCCTAATCTATTTATTCATCTTCCTCCTCTTTTAGAAAATAAGTTTTATTATTTAACTTTGAAATTTATTAATTAATTAATTAATTATTATTCATATCATTATATTATTATTAATATTCTATTAATATTTTATATAAATATATTTTTTTTTTTTTTTGTGAGAAGTTGTAGGCTCCGGAAGCTACGATCATGGTTCTTTAAAAGCAACCAATCCCGACGCAACTGGAACGTGTACGTCATCCGCTTCTGCTCCTTCTGTCCTAGAAGGTAAGCAAGAGCGGGAAATTTACGCGAGAAAACATCGGGCAACACTGTTCCTTGGAGTCAGGTCTCTAGCCGCGGATGATCTTACGCGGCAGACGGGACAGTTGGAGATGAAGTTTCACCTCTGGATACTTTTTTAGAGCTACCAATCTTTGTAGAATGTTATGAGGAACAGTGTTGACGGACCAGATGAAGTGATCCCAGAAGAACAGCCTTTTGCATCCGGTTCGCGATGGAATGAGCCTGACGCTGGCAAGCCGGAATCTTGTTGAGTTGGCTAATAAATGAAGCTTTCATGCCTCCAAGACAGCCGATTATGAGAACTACAAGATGGACTTTGAAGCCTTGGTACAGCCTGCTCAGCTCGAAAAGAAGTGCTTGATATTTCGCCCGTTTTTCTTCCTCCTTTGCCGTGATATTACCATCGGCTGGTGCCGAGAATTCAATCACGTAAATGATCTTGTTCTTCAGATCTTGGAGGACAATATCAGGCTTCGTAGCACTGATACGTTGAGTGGTCGAGAATGAGAAATTCCAGTAGATCTTACACTGATCATTCTCCACAA
>CAKNYM010025048.1:0-36313 GCA_932195095.1 Andricus curvator
TACGTACGTCTTTTTTTTCGTTCGCTTTTGCTCTGAGCGTTTCATTTAATAATATTAAAAAATTGAGTTTTGATGTTATGTTGTCGAATTGCGCATTGAAATACAATTTGGTCGGTGGAATTGCGGGTTTTGATCCACTTGTCTCAACCAAAATGTTTATAGTCTTTAATAAATCTCGTTCCCTTCCGTAGCTGACTGGGTTATAGAACCAGACCGACAATCTGTAGACCTGGGTTCGAATCCCGGCGGAGCTAGAGAGGAAATTCTTTCGCTGCTTGAGGCTATAACCATTTTGGTTCAGACTTTATATTTTTTTATCTTTCATTCATATTTACGTATTTCAAAAATATGAGAGTTATTACGAGTTACAACTATGGATACCTACTAATTGAAATACGTACCAAAAAATTACCCTATTTGAAAAAGGGTGTCCAAAAGCCAATTTTCACCTTGATGAAAAGATTCAATTAAGAAACACTATTCAAATGGTTAGAAAATTTTAAAGACATTTTTGTAAAAAGGGCCTTACAATACAAGAATTTCAATTTTCATGCTGTTACTTTGCAGAGAATAATCACAATGATAATATTTTATTTTTAATAGTATATAGTATAGTGCGTATATTTAGTCGTCCAAAATAATGTAAATTAATAATTTCAATCGATTCTTACAGGATTGAGTTCGCAGTCAGGCAACTCTCCAACAGGTCAAGAAAGACTAAAAAAACTTCTAGAAGGAGTAGGAATTGGAAGAATAAAACCAGCCCCTTCAAGCCCAGAAGGACAACAAGGATTTCTTGCACCAGCCTTAAAAAAGTCAGAATTATCTGGAGGAGAAAGATCTGTAAAATTACCAGGGTCACCAATACGAGAATCTTCATCCCAACCAAAAATGCCAGTGAATCATAATCCAACCCCTGCATCTCCATTAAAAAATAATCCACAGCCAAGAAGTAAAAGTCCACAACATCCACGCCTTCCATATTTACCACCTTTCTACTGGAGTGATAATCAGTTTCAAAAATGATATCTGACAAAAAGTTAAACATCAGCTTGTTGGATAAAGGAGAGAAAATGTACACAATAATTTTGATATTTTATTTTGGAAGCGTCAATGAAGTTGAAAACGTATTTCAAAATAAAAATACTATTTACTGACCACTGCATTTATTTCTATTTAAATATCTTATACTTTTATTCATTTCGACTTGGATTATTGTTCAAAATGGAGTTCATACTATAAATTTCGTATACGTACGCATTGTCGGATTTCGCAACCGACTGCTATTAATATTTTAAATCGCAGTACCCTGCTGTCCAATCAAGAAAAGTAGTAACTAAATTTTGGATTCTGTCACCCCAACCACAAATTTATAATCTTTATTATTTATAAATTGTATCTTAGTTTTCTTTCATTCGAATTAAACAATCTGCCCGCTGGGCGGGCACAGTCTCATCGCCTCTTTTAGGTCACAGTTCTTTTATGTATCTCCATACTTTTATTTTTCTACCTAATGAAGTAAAGTTAATGATTAAATTTCTCAAAGGTCTATAGGCTTCGAGGTACCCATTCTCATCGTGACACTCGCACTTTGCGCTCGATTTTCAACAGACAGTTCCAAACGTATATTTTCTGAGCTAGCTTACAATAACATCTACAATCTTTCCTATAAACATTCTTTCCTATTTCGCGTTGTTATGGATGAAACAAAAAATCCTACAAATCTTTTTTTTAGACTTTTGACGTATCTCGCTTCTCTTGGCATCATATTGGAATTTTAGATATTTGCATATAAATTTTGACAAATAAATTAAAAACGAAGATTTCTGTCAAAAATGGTCCAAAGAAATTTTTTAGGAATTTGTAAAAGTTGAAATTCCGCCAAAAACTTGTTTCCGTTGAAAAACTGAGATGTGAGATTTCAAACAATTCTAATACTTTCTCAATCATAAATGATGACAACGTAAAAAAACATATATTCACTTAATTGTTGTCTGGGAAGGTTGGTTTTATGAAACTTATTCTTATTTCTGAAATTATCACTGATTGCAGAATGCGGATACGATGGGCAAAATATATACACCAGATATCCTAACTACACTTTCATATTGAAAACTAAAAATAAATAATAATTTCACATCACTATATATGAAAGATATATATATATATATATGGGTGTGGTGGGCCCACATTGGTAGTAAATATCCACCTAGAGACTACCCGAATCGGGTAGTGAGGCAATGAACTTTCGAGTTCGAACTGCTAATCTATGTATGTATATGAAAGATAACCATATTTAGCCACAAAGTATTGATTTTATTATCAATTTTTTCTGTGATATGCGAATAACCATTCCTTCGAATATAAAATTTGCTGTTGGGTTGACAGGGGACTCGCCACAATGTAGTTACTACTTTTCTTGTTTGGCCGGCAGCAGGTACTAATAAAGATATTTAAATAAAGAGACTTTTGAAGTAAATATAGGTACTTTTACATCTCACGCAAAATTTTATACTTTTTAAGGTTTTAATTTTAAAAGTTGCAAATTTGTATTATTTTAAAGTTTTTGACGGTATTGTAGCGTATTGTAGATTACTTTCTGTTTGAAATGTACAGTATTGAGATTAGGGAGTAAATTACAAGTTCAGAAATTTGGTTTATTACTGATTTTCTCTGAACTTGACAAGCGATTGGAATCAATTGTAACAGTGACATCGAAATCCAGAAACTCACACTAAACATAATAACACAGTCGGTAAACAAAATTTCTAAAGGTACATTGTAAAACAGGATCAAGCTTTTCTGAAGTTCTTACCCTCTGGAAAAATCTCCAGTGGTAACCCCAAAGCGGTCGATAACACAAATATTCCGAGTACCAACCGACGAAATTGATTATCCTACTAACTTTAAAACAAGTACATTATCAATAACTTTCCGAATTACCGACTCATATTGGGTTCAATCAAATTCGGTTAGTAACTGAAAGTAAATCCTAATTAGTGAAACTATTTTCTTACTTGAAAATTACTTTAATAAATAACGAACATTTGTTATTTTAATAGCTAATTTTCGCACCATTTTCGACTGAACTTGTAACATAAATATCGCGAGAAAACAAAAAATATGTACAACTTAAGAAAACAATTTTTTAAGAATACTTTTTATATTTTTGAGCTTTGGAACCTTTCAATTCCAAGTTCTGTCATTAGCTGATAAAACAGCATTTTTAAAACAAATTTTAAATGTATTTCGTATAATAATTTGTATACTAAAGCAAATACGTAAAAGTTTGAACAAAAATCTTATTAGGATTTGTATAAACATTTTGGAGTAAAATTAACTGTACCATTTTTGAATGTAGAAGAATGATTGTATCACAGTGAAAAATGTTATTAATAATTAGGCCTGCAAAAAATTTGATAAACGAATGCATATCTTAGACATTTCGCGCTCTAAAGACTTCGTTCGTTTAACAAAATTGATCAAAAACTTGCCCACAATAAATAATATGTACAATTTTTTTAACCTAATAAGAATTGTGAATTCTTTATATAAATTTAATAAACAAATACAGATTTTTGTCAATTATTAACAGGTAGATCTCGTTTTTTCGACGGTATTATTTCTAATTAACTTGGAAATATACCTTTCTTATGTGTTATTTTATCAATGAGCGACAATTGTGTTTTTATAAACAATTTTATTAAAAAAGACCGCGATTTCGTTATTTTTTAATATTGTACAACCATTTCTATGAACAATTCAAAGTTTAATCTCTCCGGCTAAGGAACGTTCAGAGATCTCAGTTTTATTAAAATTAAAATTAGTTTTTTCAGGTTTTACCTTAGCTAGAAGCTAAAACCCGAAAACCAATATAAACTTGATTAAATAAACAATTAAAAACTAAAAATTCTAGGCAGATAGTGTAACCATCGATTATCACGCAATCCGCTGGCGCTTTCATGAAATAGATACACATTTTAATAAACTTCTAATTACACTGTCGACTGGCTGTAACATTTACGAGGAAGTCATGACTTCCTCCCGAGTAAAAATTCTTCGACTAGGTTTCGACTTGAATTGTCCCCAATCAAGACATGCTGGAGTCGAAAAGTTCGACTCCAGCATATCTCCTTATTGAGATGGAGCCAGACTTCAATTTATGTCTTGGAGACAAGTTTCTATGTCTTGAAGACATATATTCATATCTTGAGTCGAATTTTTATGACTTCAAGTCGAGCGGTTTATTACTTCGACTACATAACTGCCCTGAAAAAGGGTCATTCTGGCTCTCATAAAAGCTAATCTTTGTTAATAATTAAACAATTTTGTATATTTTTACACAATATATATATATATATATTGATTCAATTAATTTATAGATTTTCATTTATTATACTTGTTTGACGACGATACCGAAAATGTTGTTTGTTTTTACGTATTTCTAACGGCTTAGGAGATCCTTATAGAAAATTACAATTTTAATTTTTGTGAGGAAAATTTTTCAGGGTTATACTCGTGTAGACCCACAGATTCTGAAATTTTAAATTAAAAATAACTAACTTAATATTTACAAAAATTTTCATTCATTAATTTTAATCCTTCGCATATGTTAACAGTCTCATTTCTGAGTCGAAAAGGTTCGTCTTGAGACAAGTTACGCCGACTGGAAATCACCATGCTGAAACCATAAAAGTAAGACATTGTCTTATGTCTCGTCTCGGTTTTGAGACGCAGCCAGACATCGATGTCTTGGAGACGAACTCAAGACATCGCCAAGTCGAACTCAAGTCGAAGCATTTTTACTCGCTTGTATTGTAGCACACAATTGCCGATGGCTGAACCATTTTCATGTGATCTGGATTCTTCTGATTGTTGATACGTAAATTTACATTTAAGGACATAAGAATGACGAATGGATAAATACCAGTTTTTCGAAATTACGTTTTGAACGGTTTTAAGTAAATTGGAACACTATTAATCCCATAAATGTTACGAATATGTAATTTTAGATGTTAAATTCAAAATCTACGACCCGAAAAACTCCCTTAAATCAAGTTTTAGACAAATATATATGAAAATTTTGTAATTTTTGATATAAAATTCGAAATGCTCAAAGTGCTCGAAATTCACCGTGAAATCACTGCGGTCACTCAAAATTGACTCCGCGATCAGTGGAAATCACTGCATTCACTTGCATTCTCTCGCAACACCGGAATTCACTGCATTCACTTTCAATCAGTTGTAATCATGCAATTGGTGTACATCGAAGTTGAAAGTTATGTATCCTTCGATCTATTAGGACTATACTTATATCCTAAAGTAGCTGGCGGTAGGTATATTTCATGTTCAAAGGAAAATTATAACGCGTGTGCCTCATTGCTCAACTTAGAGGGTTAGTTTTTGGCCTAAAATTCTAGGAGTTTACCCGGATATATGCTCCTCTACGTAACTCCAAACTGGGCCTTTTCATGCGGGCGCCCACATATAGTTTAGAAATACATTTCTTTTTGGTCTTTATCCAGTTGTCATTCTTATAATTTTGGAAATTCTTATATTCCAATACAAAAATTTTTTCGATATATTTGAACATCAAAGAATAGATATTTTTTACATATTTAACAGGTAAAACAAGAGCGTCACTACATTTTTATGATTTTATCATAGAATACGCAGTTTAAAATTAATAAGATTGAAGACTAGATAAAGACCATTTCTTTCCTAGTCCAAGTCTTTAACTAGTTTTTAATCTCATATCTATATTTGAATTTAATGACAATAACATATTTCAGACTTCCTAAATTTCTAAATAATTATTTCACTTTTTCAAGTTACGCCACTAAGAAATTTAGTAAGCAAAGAGGCAGCGAATGCCAAATAAAACGCGTTAAAAAAGATAGTTTCATATCAGACACAATATTATAATAATTAAAAATCATTAAAATTAAGTATATACGATTTTTATTGGCACGCTATTCGCTCAGTGACGCACAGAATTTCAGACAATGACAAGCAACAGCTATTCATTGTCACACAAACGACGCGACGCCCCATAATTCTTTTGTAAGCTCGTGACTGATGATATAACGTAACACCCATTATCGCATTATCCAAGAGTGGCAACAATGTTTTTAAAGCGCTGTCGATATGGATGGACGATCTCTTGAACGTCGATCATTAAAGACGACAAAAAAAATCCAGTGGACGGTGAGGAAATTCTTAACTGTAATTATCCTTTCGTTACCGGCACATCATTTTTGTTTTGAAAACTACCAAATCGATTATCCTCATCCTGTACTACTTAGCTTTTTTTGAAGCTCGATTTCAATCTGGAGTGTAAACTATAAAGTAAAAAATGGCGGGTTAATAGCAGTTTTAATAAAATTTAAGAAATCAAAATGATCCTAAATTTCATTGAAACGAAAATCTGATCTAAAGCTTTTTTGTAATGTTAACTTATTTTTTATTGAGAACACGAATGATCTATAATGCTTTAAATATTTATCATACTTTCCTTGAATTCTGAAGAGCAATTAAAGCGATTTAAAAATTTCGTCACTTTTCACATAAAAGTGAATTTTTAATTTGCTTTAAGCGGTTGACTTATTCCAGTTGCATTGAATGGCACCAGAATTCATATTAGAATGGATTATTATTAATATTATTATTATAACATTAAGCCGGGGTAAGGTTAACTTGTTCCGTTCCAGCCTAGTAATTTTCGTTTTTGAATTAGCCAACTGTAACCTCGAGTCACAGATTTTCATATATTTCAATTAGCTACATATGTGACGTTATGAGTTTTGGATATCATGCAAAATCTAAACCTCATGTAAAACATTTTGATTAGTATGCAATATCGAGAAATGAAATAACCTTCAATCCAAATTAAAAAAATCACAATACTTTAAAACCTAGATTTGCTATTAATCTGACTTATTTCCATTTCAAATAGGCCCTTATAATCTGTTTAATTGTAAGGTAAACTGTTAAATCAATTATAAAATTTCTAATCTCTCTCAACATTAATCATATTTCATAAGCGCCATATTCAGAGTGCCAACATTCTTAATTCAGATATCTGTATAATACATTTCGTTCATCGATTTATATACGTGATTCATTAATAATAATACTTAAAATAAATTCAGCTGCAAATCGCTGCTTTAAACATTTCACCAATCACGGTGGGCTTTTATCAACTTTAAAACAAAAGTCCTTGCACTGATAAGATTTTTTCATAAATCTGTTCTACGATGTCACACGAATATTTTATGTCAATATATAAAAATAATCGGTAGAGGGATTCGTGAGATAAATCGATTTTTGTATGGTCATGTAGCGTTTTCCGCTCGGCACGCCTTCGCAATAAATATTAAAAATTTGAAACATATTTAAATGTGTTAGTTTCAGTTCGTTTATTATGCAATTTCTAAATGTTGCAACTGGAAATAACAAACCCGAAATCAAATCTATTGTTGAAATTACAAGCTTGAGCAATAGTTTTAATTTTTTATAAGTAGTTAATTGAGGATATCAAAATATCACATTTGGAAAAATGGAATGGCCAATGGAATCTGCTTATGCTGATTTTAAACCTATTTGGGAGAAGAATAAGGTCGCAAAAAATCATCCAGAGTTTGTGAAGAGACCACTTCGTGCTACACATACATATTTATATTTTATATTTTTAAACATTCGGCGCACTCGAACTCAGTCACGCGGTCAGAATTGAGTGGCGTGGCCGTACTCGAACTCAGTCCCAAATTCAGTCAGGCGGCGCTCTCTCCTTCTTTCTGCCTTTCCCCCACCACTGGCGGTCCCTTTGTACCACCGCACGAAGAGAGAATGAGAGCGCGTGAGAGAGAGGAAAGATAGCGGAGGAAGTCAAACCTCTCTCTCGCTCCAACTGTTACCCAACATTTTCCCTCCACACTTACTTGCACTGAATATTTCTCTTCACAATGTAAAGGGAAATATGTATTCTATTTTTCAAAGGGTCAATACATTCCAGGCTAAGGACTGGCAGCATTTATTATTATGCTGGCGTGTTTAAAAAATGTTGGGGATCATGCATTGTCAATCATACCTAAGAATAGCATTCAAATTTTAAAAAAAAATTGTCAAGTGAAACAAATGCTACAATAAGCTACATATTCCCATAAAAAATTCATTAAGGCCATGTTACTAGTGGGTCACGTGACCGGATTCCTACCTTACCGACACTTTTTTCAAAATCAACTTACGTTGACACGAAACGCGATATCGAGTTGAAAATTTGGGATAATAAATAAGAAGCGCTAAGAAAGGCGGCTCTAGTCCTTAATTTTTATAATTATGAAAAAAGTTTTTTTTTGTAAATAATTTTTTTTGCTTTTTTCATGATTATTCAGATTTAGAACCAGAGCCGACTTTCTTAGCGCTTCTTATTTAATATTCCAAATTTTCAACTCGATATCGCGTTTCATGTGAACGTAAGTTGATTTTGAAAAAAAGTGTCGGTAACGTAGGAATCCGGTCACGTGACCCACTCGTAACATGGCCTTAAGGAGCTATTTATTTCACTTCGAATTATGTACTGAAAATAGCTATTGCTATATATTACTATATTGCCATTGATATATAGCTATAAGATTCGCAGCCGTTTGTTGTTCGCGCAGTTGTTGGAAAAAATTCAGCTCACATCTGCGGTGGATAATTTGAATCTTTCTTTATGTAAGTTTTTGCAATAATAATCGCAAAATTTTGCAACTCTCTCTTCTAATAATTGGACAGCCATATCTTCAACATAACAATCTTCTACAACGGATGGATCCAAAAACGCAAAACCTACAAGTTTTTCAGAAAGTTACCTACTACAGAGTTTTTAGGTCAGCCGAGTGAGAGAGAAGTGAGGGGAGAGTGATCTTTGCGTTGACTCAGCTCAGCTCCGGGGAGTCTCTTCACGGGACTGAGTTCGAGTGCAGCCTTAAACATTATTTCACAAATAAAATTTCTAACGCTACGGGGTTTCGAACCTATGCCTATACCTGAATCTATCGCCTAGGAGTCGGTAGTCTTAACCATTACTCTATACCTACAGAATTCAAACTCCATGAAAAAACGATCCTCATGATCATCATATACACTGAAAAAAATGGT
This sequence comes from Andricus curvator, assembly GCA_932195095.1. Lineage (NCBI taxonomy): Eukaryota > Metazoa > Arthropoda > Insecta > Hymenoptera > Cynipidae > Andricus > Andricus curvator. The sequence goes on from CAKNYM010025048.1 coordinate 9,142, forward strand.
TGGTTGGGATAACTAATAAAGTAGTAGGGCCAACTAGTTTTGTTTGTAATATATGCCGCTGCTATTTAACTGGTTGGGGCTACTACTTTTATTCGCAAGATTGGTAGTAGTTGTCCTTACTACTTTACTTGTTGCCGCGACAACTTTTGATGGTACATACTATGTTGAGGTAGTAAGCCTTACCACTTTAATTGGTAAGTCTTACTATTAAATTAGTTAGTCCTACAAATAAACTGGTTGACATCACTACTTAAAGTAGTAATCCTCACTATTACAATTAGTAAGTTTTACTATTTAAAATAGTAGTCCTTACTATTGAAATTAGTGAGTTTCACTATTTTAATTAGTAGTCCTTACTATTAAAACTAGAAAATTTCACTATTAAAATTACTTGCTCATGGGCTATTGCGAAGTTAGTACTTCTCAATATTGAAATTATAGTAAATTTTACTATAATTTCTCTATAGTGGACACAAGAACGTTCTCCGGACATCCTATAGAGACCAGGTCCTGACAAGACGTCATGTCGAAATACACCCACATGCCCATTGGGATGTTAATGAAAAACTACTATAATTTGAATACACAAGAACTCCAATATAAGGCCAGTTTTGGGGGTTGCCACGCAGTGACCGTGGCAATAAATTCGTCGTTGGGTGAATGGTGCGGCGGGGTGGCCACGCATTGTTGACACTGCTTGTACGCTGAGAAAGTAGAAACTGCGTGGGCCAGCAGTTCTAGGAAGAACAAAATCAGTCGGCCTTCCCTGCAAGAAACGTAAAATTCAAAAGTATTGTTTCGCATTCACAATTTGTTTATGTGAAGTCTGTTATGTGTCAGTGTCGCATTGGAGGTTAGCCGAAAACGTTTAAATGCGATACTTCTTATATAACATTAAATTCCTGAATGCATTTCAATACGAAAGATAAAATTTTTTGCATGCAATGCTTTTTAATGCGAGACTTCACATTCGTTTTAATGCTTTCTAATGCGACCTAATGCGAGAAAATTTCAGAGCGAAATGAAAACTTTTTAAATCGAGACTTCGCATTACTTTGAATCCTTTTGAAAGGGAAAGAATGAGACACATTTTTTGAGCGAGGTAAAAACTTTTTAATGCGAGAGTTCGTACTGGTTTGAATACTTTTCAATACGAATTAATGATGGAAATGTTTCGGTTGAGTGAAAACTTTTTAATACGAAAGTTCGCATTAATTTTAATGATTTTAAATGCGATCGAATGAAAAGAATTTTGTGCGTGAATGATAACTTTTTAATGCGAAATGTCGCATTGGTTTAAATTTTATGTTTATATATTTATTTTACATTATTTAAAAAAAGTTTTACAATAAACAGGAACCGGTTTATTACTTTTATACTTTTAAATGCGGAAGATCCACAACTACCATCTCGCATTCGGCGTCTTGAAGTTTGATACGAACCAATACATTGAAATGTTAAATTATTATTCAATGTTGACAAAAACTTGAAAAATTGTCAAAAATAAGTATGTAGTCCCAAAATTTTAGTGCTTGGCACTGCTAACCCCAGTTGTTGGCACCCCCCGTCACCAGTGATTGGCACTACACTCACATAACCTCTTAAAATTTTTGCAATTACATTAAAACATTGATTAAAAACAAATTGTGCATCTGAAAATAATAAATAATTTTTCTATTGATGATTCTAAATTTAGTATTTTATAAATTTTGTTTTTGGACATGCCAATATCTTTGTCAGCAGCTATAAAGCTTATAGTCATGGTACATGTGTTCTTCGGTATACGTTTCTATTTCCTCAGAGATACTCTCTGATGGGCATATATATCACAATAAATAAAATTAAAAAAAAAACATTAATGTTACTAATTTTTTCATTTTCTGTTTTAAACTAGCAAAATCAAGAAACAAATTCAAACCAGCACTGTTAAAAATGTTTGGAATTCTCCAACACTTCTACAATACAAGCGTAAGGCAAAATTCCAAACACGGTACTGGAATGCCGAAATTGCAATACATGTATTGTAAGCGTCGTAAATCGTGAAGTCACCGTCGAGAATTACAATACATGTATTGTAGCGTTTATATCGCTGCATGATCCGTTGCATTTGAAAACTACAACATTATATGTATTGTAGAGTTACCCTACATTTCGGAAATAAACTTCCAATACATTTAGTGGAAGTTTTATGCGGGAATTTTTAACAGTGTGGATATATATGATTATAGTCAAAATAAATCGGTTTATTCAGTCGGTGCATCGACTGAATAAAAACCTTTGCTATTTATATTAACATACATATTTGCGTAACATTTAAAACATTGTACGACGATATTATTAAACATAATATGAATAAAGATAATAAAATTCTATTTATAATTCAAATAACAACAATATTTAACTGTACCTAAAAGCCTAAAAACAATAAATGATATGAAGAAAACTTTGGAGGTTACGATTACCGGTATATAAATGACAGCTTCATTTATTATAATTTTTAGCTACTTTTGCGTCTACTAATAACGGCTTTTGTCGTTCCTGCACTTTTCAACCTTCATTTTATGAGAAATACATGAAATTATTCAAGTCAACACAAGATCTTGGGATTACATAACCTTACTTTTTTCTGACAAGGCGGGGGTGCCAATGAATGAAACCATTCCAGAATTGCATGGTCTGGTCATTGGCACTGGGGTGCCAACGTCTAGAGACCATACTTTTTGTATTAATTTCCATTGGCACCCCTCTTAAATTAATAAATACATTATCACCGATGTTTAATTCTGATTTTTTATTGAATTTCAAAGATTTCTTCAAAATACCTGCAAAAAATGAAACAGATTTACTTGTTTACAACGTTGCTATAACGAAATTAAAAAATGTCGTCAGCTAAAGATTTTCTTTAGAAAAGCCGATAAATTCTTGGCACCCTAAAAATTAAAGAGAATTAAATATTTTACACCTAAATTTGACATTATTTTGCTAAAGTTGTATATATGGTTTTGCGCAAAAATGATATTAGAATTAAAATAATATCAGTAAAATACGATAAATGTTCGCATTTTCTTAATATTTAACAAAATTTAAAGGGGGTGCCAATAACCGGCGCAGTGCCAACCACTAGTGCTCTTAACCTATATTAGAACATTTAGATCGATGCGATAGTCTTCATGGTCTTCACTACTGCACAGTTCACAAAAAGGTTGAGATGAAAATGGCGACGATCGAGAACATGACGCGATATTTCGGTGCGAATGTTAGCAGCACTGCTCAGGTGTCAGTTCTGCCAATGTCGCCAAGGAGGGAAACTTGTAACTATTACTACTTTTATTTCTTGGAAAATAAATTGGTGGAAAATGTGACTACTCTATTTGTTGTGAATAGAATTAATATCGTTACTAATGTAACCTACGCAGGATTACTAACGGCGACTTGCTGCCGCACTAAACTGGTTAGTTACTTTTACCATCGAAGTGGTTGTCGCATCTAGTACCATCTCTGCTAATAAAGAGCTTCTTGTCACAACTACCCATTTCTTCAGTGTAGATGTAAAATAAATGAACTCTTAACGGGAATATAAACAAAATAATTTTTAAATAAATAATTTAATCGATTACAATTTTTCTTCGGGTACTATTTTGTTTTTTTCGCTTTGTAGACCATTTTGCAACTTTTGATAATGTCATAAAATGTCATTTTTTATGAGCATTTAAAACTTGTATCGACGGAACTTAGAAATTTTATCGCGTACTGCGACAATTTTTTTGTAAACTTTCGTGTAACGTTTTGCTTTCTAGTAGTTTTAGACTATTTTACAATGATTAAGAATTACAACCAATGCAATTTTTTCTGAACATTTACAATTTATCATAAAGATGGACCTTAGAATCTTTTTTCTTGAAAAAAAAAAAAAAAAAATTGTTTTCGCGCTATGACCAGTACTGGGCCAGTACTGCGGCGGCGCGGCGCTTAACTCCGGTGGACTACTGAATTTTCCACCTGGGACTGCTTCAATATAAAATAAATAGTAAAAAAAAAATTGAATACGACTCAACTTTAAGTTGAGGTACCTGATAGAATTACGAATCGGTAATATTCTAGGTTTTAATTAAATAATAAATCATGCTTAACAATAAAAACCTGCGGTAATTGCGCGAGAGGAACATCATTGGAAAACGTTCTATAAGTCAGAATCAGCGCGCTGATTTATGAGCTATATATACGTATACAGTAGATTACATGATTATTAATCGATTAAATTGCACTGATAAGCACCTAAATTTGGCTGGTTCGGTAACATATATACGCTGATTGAAACCAGCGGTATACTTTTCGCTGATACAGATTTAGACAGAGCAGAAATGCATGCGATTAAAAACGATCGTAAGTGAATATTAGCGATTGAAAGTTTAAATTATTGCACAATTGACCGGATGGGTGCACATGGATCACAGCGCAAAAGGAGCTCAAAAAAGGGGAAAAGGGGGGATTTTCTCACAGAAAAGGGGAAAATAGGGGAAAGATTACACATTTATTTGTATATGTCGAAAAATAGTATATTGTGCTACAAGTTGAAAAATCGTCGCTTTTTCAATGTGTGGGACACGATACTGTTTCTATAATTTGTTCAAAAGTGCTAGTTTTTGTTTACCTGTTTTTTGTGTAAAAAGAAGGCGATCTTTGTCGATTGAGGCACCAATGACAATGGCAATTATCAAAACCATGGCAATAATATGGCAGTAATAATAAGCTGGTTCTCACAATTGAATAGTTGGCCCGTAAAGTTGAGGGCTTCAAAATTTCCGATTTTTCGTGAAAAAAAAGAAGCACAATATTTTCGCAGAAGCTGACGGTGTTTTTTTGCTTTTGCCAAGTGACAAAAGTACATACAAAATACACAACTCGAAACTTTTCAGGAAATTAATTTTAGGTTAGGGACGAGAGTCGGAAAATAGAATGAAGTTGGCTGCGCACGATGCACGAGTACACCCGAGGCAGCACGAACCCACCCGAAATAACATTTACTTTTTTCACTGTGCCTCACTTTTATCACTGTCCATTTACTTTTTCCACTGCATCTGTCCACTTTTTTCACTGTTGACCAGAAAGGTCGGCACTGCGCATGCGCCACGTCATCGACCAAAAATCGGTCACTTTTTACACCAAAAAAAGGTGGAAAAACTCGCACTTTTTCGCGAATTATAGAAAAAACTAATAATCTTTTTATAAGAAATATTATATTTTTAAATAATTTTCAATGATTTTTCGATGATTTCTGCCATTAGAGAATTTATTTTCAAAAATTGGATTTACTTAGGTCGTTGAAAAACCATTCACGTGATATAAAAAAGTCCGAGAAAAAAATAGAATTAGTTAAATACACAATTTTGATATGTTTAACATCGTTCTCATAAATATTTCTTCCGAAGATTTGTCATTTCATCCTTACTATAATTAATACTTTCAATGTTAACCTAAAACTACACTCTTCAGAAAAGCGAAGTAAAAATGCTAAAATTAATCGAATCATTTGAGGTGAGGGATAACAGTTTGTGGTCCGACATCCAAATCAAGTAAAGAAAAAATATTTGAAATCGGGTAATATCTCCTGTCATCTTTTAAAATTTTTGTTTGTTTCAATTTACGTCGTTGGACGAATGGTGTGTGGTGGCGACGCATTGTTGACACTCCTTGTGCGTTGAGAAACTGCTTTGGCCAGCAGTTCTTGAAAGAACTAAATCAGTCGGCCTTATATTGGAGTTCTTGAGTACAAAAATTTGTGCCTTATTACAAATTTTTTGAACATTTACAAAAACATGTTTTTTGGATTGATTCGAACCTGAAGTTTCTTCAGTTTGAACCAAAGAAACATGTTATTATTTTTTATTCATGGGAAACAATTTTTTCATCCTGTATCTAACGTTCGAAAATCGGGAAAAAAATGAAATCCCAAAAATCCTAAATCACGATAAAATTTTTTTTTTCCGAAAAAGCAAAATAATAAAATGTTTCTTTGGTTCAAGCTGAATAAATTTCAGGTTTAACATATTCAACTTTTTCAAAAATTTGTGCATATGACTCAATCCAAATAAACGTGTTTTTGCACATTTTCAAAAAAATTGTTACTGCGAAAAAAAAATTATTTTTAAATTTCGTAATTTTGTATTATTGTTCACTGATAAAAGCTGTAAATATAAGGAATTTGTCATAATTTTTGAAGCAATAGGAAATATTTTGAATTTGAAATCGTTAAATTTTTTTTTCACTTTTGTCGAATGCCAACACACAAGTTTTTGTTCCCTCAGCTCCAACGATTTGATTTGCTTTAGCATTTTCACACCGCCCTACTCTTCACTGCTCTTAAACTCAAATTAAAAATTCCTCAAGTTAGAACATTTAACATTGCAGTTGATGAATTTGGAATATTCCATTTTTTAATTAGGTAGGTATATAAAGTGTTCACCTTCTAATACTTATGTGAAAAGTACTATATATTTCGTAATGTTATTGGCACTTTATTTATTCATGAATAATTTATTTAAGTGCTATAATTACTTTAATTATTATTCAATAATGGGTACACTTACTAATTTCAGAGAATTTTCCGCGTAATTCAAATATTGTATTTTCAAATATCGTATATTTAAAGAAAAAAGGGGAAAAAAGGGAAAAGGGGAAGTTTTTTGGGAGTAGGGTGAAAAAGGGGAATTTCATGAAAAATGGTGAAACTAAGAAAAAAAGTGGAAGACTGTGCACCCTGGGTGCAATGAAGGTGTTCCTGCATTTTAAGAAGTCACTTTTTTTTAATTTGTTCTTTATAAAGTTGTGTACGGAACAAATGAAACATAAGCGACGTCTCGAAATGTAAGGACACTGTTATTGCACCCAACCGTTCAATTTCAATATATATTCGTACGCAATGTGCTTCCGAGTTCCAAGAATTTTGACTGTAAATTTCTTTAATCAATCAGCAAAAGCATAATACGTTGCCGGTGGCGGTTAGCGCTCGGATGGGGGAACGTTCTTGATTTTAGAAAAATAGTGAAAGTGTACGTACTGCACTCTCTAATGTTTAACACATATATTCATGCCTAATGAATTACGGATTATGGAAAGGTAATTACGTATCAAATGTTCAAATACAAGCCGAAGAAGAACATAAGATAACATAACATAACTTCCTGAAAAACAAATGAAAAATAAGTGACTTCCAGTTTACCACAAACCTCATAGGTTGCATGAGAAAATGCATGGACGTGAAGGAAGCGAGAGAGGTGTGCCAAGACAGGAAAGCGTGCTAACAAATAGTATATATAAGAAATACATGAAGAAGAGTGCTAGTGGAGCGAATGACGCCTGAAAGAAAAAGACTTCGGATACTAAGGAGGTTGAGTGGGGAGCTTTACATGATGACTTTATGAGGCTCTTCACTTGGGGTGATCGCTACAGAGATTGATCAGCAGCCTGAGTTGGAGCAGTGTTGCGGAACGTACGTGTTATTTAAATAAACAACACGGGAACTCTGGATCAATCTAAAAATCTATACCTCCTCGCCCACATTACTCCCTTCCTCGCCGAGTGAGTCACACCAATCCCGAAAGGGGTATGGCCTAATGGTATAATAATAATAATATAACTATACGGCATATCACATTTGCAGCAACTCTTATTTGCGACAAGTCACATTTGCGGCATATCACATTCGCGGCAAATCACATTTCGATATCTCTTATTGAGGAAAATTTGAAGTTCACAAAAAATTATAAAAAATTAGTGGTATGAATTAAGTTATTACGATTACCAATCACAGCGCGCTTGACGTAAATGTGATCCGCCGCGAATATTATATGTTGCAAATGTGAGATAAATCTAATGTGATTAGCTGCTAAGGTGACTTGCGAAAATTTGATTTGTCACAAATAGGGCATGCCGCCATGTGATATGCCAAAATTTAACCTGTTGCTTGTTACTTGACCTGACCTCGGGATGTTAAATTAGTTAGTGGTGGAGAAAAATTTCCATTAAATTAAAAATTAAAAGCCTAAATAGACTTTTGCTGATTAGCAATGTGGTGGTTTGCTTTAGAGTAGTTAGGCTACTGCTAGAATTAAGGGAGAAGTGGGTAATGTAGTGCGCATAACATATATCAATCAATAGAATGAAAAATATAATTGATAATGTAATATGTAGCACGTATACCAATACATCAGCATTGCTTTATTCATGGAAAAAATTTAATCTAGATATCAATTAAAGTATTCAATTTTAAGTCTTTAAAAAAACCAGGTGCGTCAAATTACCCTACCCGTTGGGTACTGCGACGCCCCCTATTTATTTTATGTGTTCAAATTAAATACAATTTCCTAACAATCGAACGCATAATTTCACCAAAATGAGATATCTATATTTACTTGCCTATAGAATTGAAATAAGACTTTTAGTTGCAGATATTAACTAACTTCGCCCATTTGTAATATACGGCATTTTTTAGGAAAACCTTACAAATTAAGCAATTGTCTTAATTGACCGAATTTTCTCACTTTTTGATATGGAATTCATAAATGCATATACTGAACCTTACCTCACTCGTTAATAATACTCAGATTTTTGTAAGGCGAAACGCGCCGTATTACCCACTTCTCCCCTAACTTAAAATTGAATTGTATTATCATGAGTAGCTATATCGGTTGATAACATCACGTCATTTCAAGATAATTCTCCAATGAAAACTAGCCTCGCTGAAAATATATAACTTTTTTAAGTAACTGATAGCTATTTCAATTTGCCCTTAACAGCGACTTTTTTCAATGTGATCATGTTTTAAGTATTTTTTTGTTGTTTTAATTTTTGGCCAGATGCGTTTCATGCTCTATGCATCTCTTTCCAACTGAGTGCATCTTATAAATACGATAGAATCGGCGTTAAGTGCAAATGGCATTGGTAAGTGTAAACATGATCGAATACTACAGTTTGGAAAGTAATTACTCGGCTAATCTAAAATTTTACAGCTTACACTTTTTATTATTGAAAAAAATATTGTAATATAGTAATTTTAATGTAATGTATTTCTCTAAAGTAGAGTTTTCTTTGTTCCAAAATGTTTATGGTGCAATAATTAGAGATTTTTGAGATACAGTGAAAAAAAGAACTAAAATCTTATTTTTGGGCCAACCTTGTATACATACCAAAATAAACTAATTTTAATTTTTTGCATTTAATTTGCTGACTTCCTCTTCTTTTATCTGACTCCTATTTTCATGAATAATATTGTCCTTCGGCGCAACCACGGTGAATTTATGAGCTGTTCACGTGCGCAACCATCAATAGATCAGGAGACATGTCACTTTTTGTCGACGCTATTGTTCTTTGGACATCGAAAGACATTTCCAGTGATCGAATGCCCTCATATCCGCGTGTCACCAGGAAAACACAGACCAATACGATCGGGAGATTAATCCGCTGAGAGTAATTGGAAACGCACTGGCGTCATTCTCGAATTGACGGGAATTTTCCTTTTGTGGGGTTTTTATCGACTATCAGTTTTGCAGTTGAATGCTGAACTTTTTGTAGCACGTTTCACAAAAGAGGCTAAAGAAGTATACGATCAATTAATCAGAACAATTTACGGCGAAATCTCTCATTTTTTAACACCTGGAAAGAATTTGTGAAATCAGACAATATTTTGAAACCTTTCCAATATGTTCACAATTAGATTAATTCAGGAGTAAGCAAATGAAACGTGACAAGTTGCGCAATACAAAAAACAATGAAAATATATATATATTCTACAAATTGGTACCAAAAAAAATACTTGAAATGTTTTTTAAAGTTGAGTTATATAACGGTCCATAAAATTAATTTGAAATCTAGTTTAACTCACTTTAAGCTTTCTGGATTGTATAGTGTTTAGTACATAATTGAAAAGTTAGTAATATAAAATTTTATATTCAGGGTAACGATATGTCCTAAAAACCTTGGAAAACCTGGAAATGACTTGGAATTTGATTTCAAGACCTTGATATTTTCAGTATCCACTTTTTAAAAGAAATTCATCTTGAATTTTGTAAATTTCGCAACAATTAGAAAAGTGATTTCTTCCTTACCTACAGTTGCGAATTTATTTGTCATATGCAGTCATTTGCAGATCAGTGCTGATTTGGTCCTCTAGGGCTGGGTATAAAAGTCGAAACGATAGGCAGAAGTCTTTGGAAAAAATTGCAGCTCGTAGATGTAAAAAATTCTAAAAAAATAGAATGTAAAAAGGAATTGGAACAACAGCAACTGAGAAAAAGAAGAGCGCAAGAGGGCAGAGAACTTGAAGCTAAAAAAAAGATCATGTACATCTGTTTGCTTTAAGGTGAGTAAAATTATTTTTTAAAGGATTTCCGTTTTACTCGTGCTAGATCTAATGAGTTCAAAAGTTTGTTTAGAATATTAAAATAAATCTTGCGATTTGACACGAAGAAATTTAATCATATTTCCAGGAATCTGTGATTTAAAGCAGTATGAGAGATAAATAAATAATTTTCAATTTGTAACATCAATTGAAGTTTTTTACATGATTTTGAGGATAGTCCCTTCTTGAACACGTAATAATATTAATATGAAATAATTTAAAAGTCACTTGTCACTTTACAGAATAAACTAGGGGTACGAAATGTTACAGGTAATCGTTCAAGCAGGTAAAGGGAAAAAATATCATGAAAAACATCGTTCTAGTCAGGTGATTATTCCAAGCTGAGGTAAACTTTCCGTGGTTACATGTCTGTAACGTGCTGCCTCTAGCGGATCCCGCCGGAGATATCTGCGACTCGCTATGGAAACTTAACCTCAGTTTGGAGTACCTAACTCGCGTTTACCCTGCTTTACCGATTAATTGCAACATTTCGTACCCTCTGTCTTTTCTGCATTGATTTTCGTAATATCATGAATATAAGACATTGACCTATGAGTATGACTTGAAATATTCCAGAAAGGAAGGGGAGGACGTCTTTGGTCACTCATGCGTGAAAAAAACAGTAGAGTAGCGATAAAGCGCTGTACCCTAACGGCCTAACTACACGGAAAAAATTTATCCGTCAAAAATTCACGAACTAGTAGCTAGGTCTCGGATATGAGAAAAATTCATCGGATATTTATGTATTTTCGTAAATAACCTGCGAAATTTGAGAAATATTGACGAACTCGATGTGAAAATTCTAAAACGGTTCATCACTTCTTTTTTACGTGAATAATTACAAAAATATTACGAGTGATTGGGAAAAGATTCTCAGAGCACTCACGAGCTTGCCCGACAAATCTGGGAACTAGAAACTAAGTTCGCCTGTACGTTGCCCACACATACACTCTCCCAAACGCGCGGTGCGTGTGTGCGCTCGTATGTGTGCCTTGAGCTCGTCGGATGAGTGGCTAGAAATTTTATAATACCTATTTTGTTTGGCCTCGATGGCTGCGCGTGTTTACGCACTCCTGGTTTATGTTTAGAAACTGGTGAGTCAGCAGTGTTTGAGGATTCGAATCTTCTGAGTTGCGAATTTAATAAATTAATATAAAATTAAATCGCACAAATAAAATTTTTCCTCTTTATATTTCAGTCTGAAATTTTCAGGAACTGTTCGCAGGAAATTCGAACTGTTCGTAAGAAACTTCGAAATTTATCCATATATTTCTCATAGAAATAAGTATGTAATGTTTCACTTTTTTATCTCGTATCCGAGACCTAGCTACAAGTTCGTGACTTCTTCACTTATAAATTTTTTCCGTGTAGATAACTGCGTCAGGTTGGGTCACGTTACGTCACTTCACTCTCAGTATTCAGACGGCCCTGATTTTTACGTTCAGAGAGCCTCAATTGGAGTCGAAGGTCAGAACCTAAACCGTGCATAAATTGAATTTCGAGTGTATATTAATAATTAAGAAAAGTGTATATATCAAATCAAATTATCTTGAGTTCACCTGAGAAATTCAACAAGTTTAACCCGAAAAAAACTTTGAAAACCTGGAAATTACCTGGAATTTGAAATCTTCCCATGAATCGCCACCTTCATATTGTCTAATCTATATTTTTCAGTGCAGATATCAATTATAATTTTACAATGTTTCCACGAAAATTTTTAAAGGAATTTTATGGCGAAATATTAAACTTGATTATTGGAAACGGCATAAAGCTTCTCTAAAGACACGCATCATTCTTTAATAGGAAAGAAAGAACTAGTGAAGAAGAAACTGTCGTTAACTAGTTCTTATTCGAAAATTCTTCGCGTGGAATAGGAGAGATTATCTGGAAAGTCGTAAAAACTTGCGAAACACTTCCTCGCTTTTACAGTAACAATAATTATATTATGCAAATCTCCCCTGAAGTTATTTGATCATTTTAGTTTTCATATTTTATTACCAATTTCAAATAATTTCTCATTTCTCATTCCTTAATAATCTGAAGATATAGTTGACAACTACATCAAACGTGGTGAAGCAGATATAACTGTAAATATAGTACTCAATACAGTGATCCACTGTTTTTAGGTTTTTAATTCGATTGTAGGTAAAAATTACACAAGTACACAAGAAATATCATGTGCGGTTAACTAGAACATCATACCTATGCGTTTTTGAGATTGCTGAATCCGAATCTGGGGTCAGTTTGACACCCATCAGGTCTCAGTTCGTCCATGACTTCAAAAACAGCTCAAAATCGAGTTGGTGAATGAAACCTTAGAAAAAAGTGTATCTTCATATTTTTGGGGTCGCTGAATCCGAATCTGGTGCCCGTTTAGCCCCATCAGGTCACCGTTTGTCCCTAACCTCAAAAAATAACTTGAGAGCACTGAAATAATCAATTTTAGGGTAAGGCATAAGCCTTCATTCATTTTTTTCTGTGGCATCGTAAAATCGTGGTATCGTTGAATTACAGATACCGTTTTCACTGAAATGTTCTTTAGAATGAACTATGAAGGTGATCCTTATTCTTAACAACGACGGAACTATTCACTGACTTCCTATATGTTCCGCAAACGTGACTACGATCTAACCATAACAGGAACATAAAATATTTATTCACAATAACAAAGGAGGTAACATTTTACCAGGATTATGGAAGTCAATGGCAGTTGAATAATAATTGCAAGCCACAAATGCGGGTCAAATATTAAAAAGCGAATGGCAAGCAAATATGTCGAGAAACAGGGAGACATGTTTGATCGGAAGATTTGCTAACAATTGTTTGTATATTGTGGATACAATTAGACATAATATTGATGCTACAAAGTTTTACTTTGCTTATTTTTAAAAGCTTTTTGTATACGTATGTGGGAAAATAACAAAAACCTATTTTTCCCCCAGACAGCAAGAAAGCTGACAAGTTACGTTAATATTTGACTTTCATTTGTTACCTATACATAACTTGGTAACAATCATTCACTGAAATTTTGTTAACAATGTTTGCTCGACTTTTGCTGCCTGCTAGTCCTAATTTCCACATTTTTGCTTGATAGGGGTGTCTAAAATTGGCATGGGTCGGGACGGGTTCCCAGGTTGTCAGGATTCACGTGTTGACCCGCAGACCCGAAATGTACGCGAAAACCTGCATCAAACTCGCAGAGCAGAATTCACATTTAACCCGACTTCAGACCTTGAACTTGCATTTAATTTAATATAGCCTAAAATGGGGGTTAAAATTCGGTTAACTGGTTAGCTGCATGTTCGCGGGCTAAAGGTGTTCGCACAAGAAAATCCTTTGCAGTGCGCTGGAGACGTCTCACGGACGTGCCGTCCGCGCACAAACTCATAACGCCAACCAATCGCGTGCAACCTGTCGTGCTGCTGCCTTCCGAGCGGTGACGCACGCAAGTACCTCGCTACTTAAACTAGTTCGCAACGCACTTCAATAAGTGCTGCCACGGACCGTAGCAGCACGGCAGGTTGCACGTGATTGGTTGGCGTCATGTGTTCGTGCGTGGACGGCACGTTCGTGAGACTTTACCAGCCCACTGCAACGGATTTTCTTGTGCGAACACCTTAACGCGGAAAGTCGACAAGCTGAGAGACTGATCCGACCCGCACGGGTCGTGTCTTTTGTTTTCGCATATATCCCTACTGCTTACATATTCTGGTAATTAGATATAGGTTCCATTTTTGTTCAGAGCTCGAAGTACAAATAAAAATAGGTTTTTTTCTGAGTAAAACTAAATCTCATGCTCCAGACTGTTAATCTTTCACCGAATTTAAACCTTTCCTTGCGAATTTTACCTTTTTCGCTTTGAAAAGCGTCTTGCATCAAAAGTAATTGAATAGCCTGTACTAAATAAATAAAACAATCCTGCTCAGTCTTTTCTGAGCTTTTACAATTCTAGTGGCGAATGGTGGCTAAACAACGAAGTACAATGTGCATAGTAGGTTAGCACACGATCAAAGGGTACACAGCACCAACCCATTGTTATCCAGTGATGTATAGAATGGAGTTGCGGCTGACCTATCACTGACCTGAACTACTTATATTAGCAGACTTTACACTGACCATTCCAAGCATAATACGCATAGGCTGTTTCTAATCGACATGTTACCTAAAAATCTGAGAATGATACATTTTAAAGAAATGTTATCTCATCAAGTCCTTCAGGAACGAACAGAAAATATCAATTAAGCTTCCTTTTTAAAAATTCCAATCAATTGCATTCAATCTGAAGGGCGTGAAAAAAACTTGTCGAAACCTATCGCTTGTCTGCCATAAGCGTATTTACAATTTAAACCTTATATTTTCTACGATTTATTAAGCATGTACAACTCGAGTAGGGGAAGAGTGTTGACAGAACTCCGATGTGCACAGAGAGTCAAAAGGAATATCTAGAAAATTATTACACAAAATGGGTTATAATCACTGAATATCTATTACTTTGTTGTATTGACATGTTCAAGAAAAGTTATATTTGTATGCTTCTCGTATTCAAGCTCTTTTTGAACAAAATAATTTGTGGACAGATCGCAGTGGCAAGTTATTTGACTTCCTACTTTCGACAACTATTTGAGAAAAACAAGTCAGCTAAAAAACTTTTCGCATCTGTACTTACAATGCAACAGAATTATAATTATACATTTTGTGGCAAAAAGAGTTTAAATTTCTTGACTTTGAATGATTTGAAATAAATGATTCAGTGTGTACCTTGACGTACGCAAGTGAAAAATAAAGGTACACAGAGACTCAGAGATCACTGCTCTTAAATGCCTAATCAAAAACTTTTTTTTGCAACATCCATCTCGAAAGTGAGGACTCCCATGGCTCTGAATGATATCCAAAGTGCTTCAGTACAGCAAACTATGCTATAATAATATTGGCGCAAGCACGTTTTGAAGCATATCTATTTTGCGAATCGACGCAACGGACGCGCATGCGCACTTTACAAATTAGTGAATTTGCAGACGGGCAAAATACAGGTTTACTTAAAAAATGATACATGTGCGTAGCGGCGATTGCGACTCACGTGATTGCAGCATTTGCCTTCAGTTCTTCGCACTCTGCATCCTAGCCGACTGTGTCCTGTACTTTTAACCCATTACATTCAATGTTTCTTATCAACATGGGTCTTCCAATTCCTTCCCAAAATATTTAGACGCGTTTTGCGTAAGTAACAATGGGAGGAGCTGTTTCCGAGAATTGTGAAGGGACGGACGAGCGATCATTCGATCACTATAATCGAAAAATGGAAAATATTTAAAAAATGGAAAACTTATTTAGCTCTACAATGTCTGAACGTAGTCCTACAATTGATAGTTGGAGTTTGAGTTCGGATTGACAACAAACTATATCTATTGCATGTAGTTGCTTCGTCATTTTGAGAAAGCGAATCATTTCTCTGGATGCACGAATCTGAATACGAATATCCTCCACTCAAGCAAACCAGAAAGCTAGGATAGGATTTCAGCGTTCATACGAATTGATGCATAATTTTTTTATTGAATCTTTTAAAGCTGTTTCCTGGTCGATATTTGGACGTTTATTTTTGGTATTCGCAAATCATTCGCTATTTTATTATGCAACTCGCCAAGAGTTATTCAAGTCGTTAATTTACAATTAATTATATCTTTTCTTTTATTTCAATCTACTGGGTGAGAAGATTTTTTTATCGTAAAGCGATGAGCCACTTCAAAGATATTTTGCCCTGAGATTGCGGATCTAAAAACAAAGGTGTCAGATCAGTGAGGTATCAGTGAGGAAGAATAAAACAAAATTTAGATGATCACGTGCAGTTATTATCATCATAATTAAATAAAATGTATAACGCTTAGGGTTGTTTGAAGATGTCAAATTTATTGAGAATGTAGAAATATTTAGAGAATTTTTTTCCATGAAATAAAATTTCTTACTTTGCTCCTTTAAACAGCCGTATTTCTGTGCTTTTATTTACTACAGAAGAAATCTAAATCAGGTATTATATATAATCTCTATCTGGCCGTCTTTCGCAAAAATATACATTTAATTCATGAAAACAATATTTATCATCACAATTCATTTACTATCCCTTGAAGTGTGAGCGACTTTACCTTACAATGCGAGAATAAGTTGTTCACTCCTAAACAAAGTAAAAAAAGTGTGGAAGGAAACCTTTACAGAAAGAGTAATTATAAGTTTTCTAATCAATTTAAAATAAATCAACTTACTAAAACTTACGGCAACGTTAAATAATCTTCTTATTGTCACTTGGACATAACCAGTGTTCGCACATAACCAGTAGTTTCTACAACGCGGTCAAAGTTCAAAGTACCAAAAAATTTCATTTTGATCGTTATTTTTAAGCGAATAATTGATTTTAATTGTATTTTTTGCTATTTTTAAGTCAATAACTTTTTTTTCTAATCCGGGTGAACCGTAAAAGTTGCATAGTGGGATAATATGGGTGGGGGTTGCCTGACCACAACCCATTTAAAACGAAGGGCCCCTACGAGAGTATTGTGATGAATAATATTTTACATCAAAATTTAAATTTAGAGACGTTTATTAATTAATAATAAGTACAGTGTTTCGAATCGACTCTATGCTCGGATCCTTCGTCTACTTTCCCTTGAGAAGAAAATCTTTTAATTAGAATCAATTTTTCCAGTTGGGCTAAATACTTCGTCTAACTCTGTGGAAGTAAAAAGATATTTTAGAAGAAAACTTTTATACATAAATAAATCAACTCACGCGTAATAAGAATGCCAATTCTGATTTTAAATCATCAATTCTGATTTTCTTCTACCATCTGTCTACAAAAGTCAGTTGTATACAACATGTAAACAGAACAAGAAATGAAATAAATGAAACGTCTTCATTAAAAGACTTAACATTTGTTCAATTGTTTATTTGAAGAACTTTTTTTAATGGATTGCTTTATCATTGTTTGATTTTTCTTGATTTTAGCCTACTCCTTTTTCAAATAGAATTTTGTGTTCGAAATGACAAAATGTTTAATTTCACTATTTTTTGTGTAAAGCAAAATTTTCGATTGTTTGGGTCAGAATTCAAGAATTCAATTTTATACAAAAAGTATTGAAATTAGCCATATTTATACGCGGAATATAGACTTCTATTTAAAAAACGAAGTTACGCCTACTATCTACAAAAGATTTATTTCAAGCATTTATTGAATACAAGGTGGCGATTCAATTTTGAGGTAAGAGCGGTTCCATCAACTTTAAAACCTCTGAAAAATTCAGAAAAACAAAGATAGAAACATTTTTTTAATAAATTTTTTTCAGGTTTGACATTTAACTCATAAAATAAAACCTTTTCTCAGGACTTCTGACCATTTTTATCCACTATTGTTATGTTCCTCGGCAGAAATCATCAGGAAAAGTCAGAATTCGTGAGTAAATGTTCGGTATTCGTCAGAACTTGGATTCGAAGGATAATCCCTTTATTAGCTAGGGTTACCAAAACAAATTACCTTAAAACCTGCTCCCTTTTATATTTCTCAGGTTATTTATATAATTTTTATTTATTTATGGACTTTCTCTTTTTACTTATATTCAATTATTAATACTTATATACAAAATTAATTTGAAGTTGAATCTGAAAATGTTGTCTGTTTTGACATATCTCTTTCTTTTTACAAGATGATATTTATCGTAATTTTAAGCTTTTTAGGAAAATTTTTAGATATCTGAAATCTATGAAAAACGTAGATTCTGAATTTCTAACTTTTGAATCTGTATATGCAATATGAAAAAAAAATATTTCTAATATTTAATCCTTTTCGGTTGTCCTACCTGTGCTGCGGTCCTAGATGCTGAACTACCTGATAGGTTGTGAATTAACATATCTTTATAAATAGTCAGATTCGTCAGGAATGGACAAGATGATCAGAAATCGTCAGAACTTCTGACCAGTTGTGACGATTTCTTACTTTTTTCAGTAGGGACTATTTCTCTGTGTTTATAGTAGAATAACTTAAAAGATAAGTTTTAATTTTCTTCTACGATATGTCAGCTAGATTCTTTATTTTAAAATTATTATATTATAATTGTATTATTTACCTTCAAAATAGCCATCAACAATATCATCACTGCCACCGCAGCTGAATGCTTCATGTGCAACTTCTGAAATACTTAACTCAATGCGATATTTTGCAAAGAAAGTTTAATTAAGGGCGTTTAAGTCAGGACCCAACCTCAAAATTGAATTGCCTCATTTTACTCTATAAATACTAGAACTACATCTTTTTATATAATTAGGGCCTATTCCTTTTTCGAATCACATCTGTATTCGAAGTGAAAAATTGGCTAATTTCAATAGTTTGTGTATTAAACGTTTTTCTTTTTTTGGATGCTCGGCTCAGAATAAACAAAAAAATTTACACAAAAACTATTTTAATTAGCCAATTTTTCACTCCGAATACAGATTCGATTCAAAACAGGAATAGACTGGCCTAATTATCTACAAAAGATGTAATTTTATCATTTAAGAAGTAAAATGAGGAAATTCAATTTCGAGGTTGGGTTCTGGTCTCAACGCCCTAAGAATGATTCTACTTAAAAAGCGTACTGGAATAATGTCAATCGCTTAATTATGAATGATTTATTTATATTTTTTTACGTATCTACTTTTCGTACATTTACTTATTTAAAATTTTTGTATCATATTATAGGCGAATATTATTATATTGAATTATTATTAATTTATATTTACTGTTAAATTATTAGTATAATTAAATTATGAGCAGCTTCATGCATTATAACCTCACTCTCATCGCATTCCTATCCGACTTTTTTCATTGAGCGCAACTTTTTGCTCTGAAATCGTCTCTGCTCTTGCAGGCACGTTTTCTCTTCCATCGCTTGGGAAAAGAATTGTGGAACACAACACAAAACTACATTTGAAAATAAAAATATAAAACTTGAAAGCACTGCACATCCGTACTTGAATTAACCGCTCTGACTTTAACTGGCGCATTTAAATACGTTTTTCTTGCAAACTTAATTTACAGCACTATAGAACATTTTCTTTGTTTCCGGGCACATATGGGGCCACCCATGAATCTCGTGAGGTTGGAAGGGGGGGGGGGGGTCGAGGATTTGAAGGACCGTGATGATTTGTCACGCCCGAGAGGGAGGGTTTTTCTAAACGTCACGTGACAAAGTAAATAGAATCAAATTGCCTATTCGTTTTTTTTTCGTCATTTTATTACAGCTAGAACGAAAAATAATAATTAAAAAAAAAATTTTCACCAAAATTTTGTCATTTGAATATCATTATACATATTTTTCAAAAATGTAATCATTCCTTCCCAACAGGAACGGGGGGAGGCGACAATTTGTCACATGACCCTTCGGGGGGGGGGGATTTACATCGACACAGCCTATAACGAGGAGGGTGGGGGTCAATTTTGACTATTTTTGGTTTCACTAGATTTGTGGACGGCTCCTACACATACATATGTGCCCGGCACCGAAGAAAATGTTCTATAGTGCCGTAAATAAAGTTTTCGAGGAAAACGTGTCTAAATACACACAAAAAAACAATATTTCTGCATAGTTAAACCGTCGAAAACATCAAAATTATTATTTCAGGCAATACGAATAATATTTGAGGAATTCTCTGGTCGCGGCCCCATTAGATATACCTATACGAAGCATGGAATCCTTAACTGGAGAAAGATATTCTGATAGGGGCCCCCATCAGACCCTGACTTCAGATGGGGAAATTTCTGCACGGGAGTATAGATCTCATCAAAAATTATCTTATGTTCGCACATTCTAGTTAAAGTACCAAAAATGGTAAAAGTCAAGAAAAATGTAATTTTTCTTATTATTTTAAAGCAATTAATTTTTTTTTGATCCAGGTCATCGGTAAAAGTTTTAAACTATGATGATACAAGTGCCTATGCAGTATAGATCCCATAAAAAATTATCGTATGTTCGGTACCTTACCTTAAGTGTGCGGACCGAAGACCATTTTTAGAGAGATCTATACTGCATAGGCAGATACTAGCATAGGACACAACTTTGACTGTTTCCTTGATTATAAAAAAAAACGATTGGCTTAAAAATAACGATAAAAATACTATTTTTCGCAATTTTCAGCATTTTTCGTACTTTAACTTAAGTCCACGAGCATGAGATAATTTTTTATGAGGTCTGTACTAAATAGCCACTTATCTCATCATAGTATACAACTTCAGGTGTTTATTGGGATCAGAAAAAGCTATTTGCTTCAAAATAACGAGAAAAATATAATTTTTGTGATTTTGACCTTTGACCGCACTGTGCGCCGTGAGAGAATTGTTGTTTTATGCTTAAAGATTTAGAAAGTCATTTCAGCACCCACTAGAAACTTTTCAGGCCCCTGAATAAGGAAAGATCTGCATTTATTTATTTTTTATACGCCCTAATAACCAGTTTTATTATTGACCTCCTGCATAAGTGAGTAAGACGCATTACAATACATCTTATATCTTGATCGATTTTGTACTTGTGAAATGTTGTGAAAGGTGTTTTTGATCTCTTAAATGGAGTCATCATCCAGGAAAAGAATTTTTCGTTTAATTTATAACAAAGTACTATGAGCTGTTTTTCCCGCCAAATTGAAAATTCGTACAAAAGTGATTCTTCAGGGCAAAAAAATATATTGTATTCATTTAAAAATTTGCGTAAATCTTGTTCCATTGCACACATTTTTACAAACTTCTGCAAGACAAGCTTTTCACGAGTGTTTTCATACAATCTAACCAAATTTGCACAACTAAGAATCTCATACGAATGCTTATCATACCTTGTAACTAACAAAACTGCATCTACATATTTAGACCATTCAAAATGAGTTTGAAATTTGTTTAAAATAAAACAATCGCTAATATCAAAACTTGTTATTTAGAGAATGATAGAAATAATTAAATATAAAAAAATAAACTTTTGCGGGTGAGCCAGTTTTTCCGACAATTGGCTGCGCCCCATTTTACGATACTCTAAGCATATTTTTTGAAGTAATATTGTGCGAGAGATTTCATTGTGTATGATATTTCGTTCGTTTACCTGACGGCGGAAATCCGAGTGCATTATCGGCTCATTCTGGGGTTTGTAGTATCACCGAGCAAGGGCGCTTTTCACAAGTTCCGTGAGCACGTGGTAGTAGAGGGAGCTTGCAAGTTTCCTACCAGTCAGTCAGCAACCGACCGTCGCGTATCGCATGACCTCTCTACCATTTCATTCTTGGACGCGAAAAGTTTGGGTGATGATTATATCTACAATATGAAAAATATTTATCCCACAAAATGAATATGATTAATACTTACGGATTAAACATTTGATAAAATTTATGAATTTATTACTTCCAAAAATAATGTTAATCACTTAAAACTGACATATTATGTTTAACACTACTTCAAATACTTAATTAACTTTAAAAGATACTTTCAATAAATTCTGATAATGAAAAATAGTGCTTAGATATATATTATTTGTACTCAACATAGTTTTCGCTTTTCATAGTTCACAATACATTAATCATCAAACTAATTTGATTTTTAATTATTTAATATATATTTTTATAATCTCCGTTTAAAGTGCTTTCAATTACTGAAGATAAAAAAGTAAAGTACTACTATCTGAGACAAGCACCGTGCCTGTTTTCGTGAAGTCCAGTGTCAAGTTTCACCTGGTAAGTTAAATTTTGAAAGCAAATATTTAAACTTTTTTTTCAATCTAAAAACTAGAATAGGGTGAAATTCGTTAAAAAATTCTTAATTTAAATTTATTTTCATTGTGAGAGTACACAATTGTGCACTTCAAAATGAATACGCCCGTGAAAAAAATTATAAGATTTTATAATTTTATTGGTAACAAAGTTACTGATAAACTTATTGTTGGAATAATCATTATTGTTACTGGCATACTTTCTTTTCTTGTTGAATCTCTTAACATTGGCTTAATATTTATAATATTTGGATGGTGCTAAATATTTCCTAATGAATAACAATAACATAATCTGCGGTATAGCATATTTATTTAATTAAAATGTAATTAAGCAAAACAAGATTTTTGTTTTCGGCAGGTATAAAAAACCGCTGCCAAGTAATTTTTACGCGTTCATTACATGATGTGTCATAATTGTGATAATTTTATGAAAACTGTGCTTCATTTTTTATTTATTGTTGATATAAGTACATAAGTACACTTATAATGAAATAAGACTTTGACAGGATACGGGGCATTTTTTATTATTTATTCATTATTTGTTATTATTGTTTATTCTTTTTAGGCAATTGAATGTTTATATATATTTCAAAAGATTCACGTCATCAGAAAAAAAATAAATTTTATACTTAAAATATTGGCTGATTTGAAAAATTGCGAACTTTTTTCTCTTATAAACGTCAAACAAATTTACAAGCCTGTATATATCATAATTTTATTTGCTAACACAGGCCTGTCAAATAATTGAATTGATTTATGTCATCCTAACGAATAAATTTGATACTTACAATATTGCTATATTCCCAAGATTAAGAAAGTTTGTCTCTTACAATTGTCAAAAAAATGTATGAATATGTACATATCATAACTTACTTTGGTCATTGAATGTTTCTAAATACATCAGTCGATTCATCTTGTAAAAATAAACAAATTTAGTATTTGTTATGTTCCTGTATTCCTAATGTTTGAAATATTTTTACCTTTAAACCAAAATTACAAAATTGAGAAAGATGTAATTTTTTTATGGAGATAGCTATAAACATTCTATACGATGTTTAAATAATCAACATCAGCCTTTTTTGTTAAAGAAGGATATATTTCATTAAACACCACACATGAAATTTTTTTCCTAAATATAATCAAATTGCAAAAAAATCACATCTATAACGATTTTTAAGAAAAATACAAAATCGACAAAAAGTTATTCTTGTATGATCCGGCACTAAACTTAATCAATAATAGGCATTATTTAGGACTACAATCTCTCCAAATTTCATGGCCCTAGCTCAACCTATTTTCGAGTTATCATAAAAAGAGTAATATTGACACATGCATACACGCAAACGGACATTTTTTAAAACCAAATGTTTGGATACCTGAGGTCAAATTATCTCAAGATATGTCGAAAAATGAAGTTAGAAAAGTAGCATCGTTACAAAGCTTCCTCTATGAGGAAGCAATCATAATTTAGTGCATGATTATTAAAAAAATTATGTGATTGATAATCGAACGTTTAAATAACATAAGAAGCTGGAAGTAAATGTGAGTCAATTCCTGCTTTTCCCCACAGTATTCTCCATCAAAGTTGCGAACGCCTCGCATCGTGACTAGATTTCAAAAACGACAAGAAAGGAAGCGACTCTCCTAAGAAAAGAAAACACCCCTCACTTTGAACATACTCTGAATGTTGAGATATTTAAAAAATCTATTAGCCCGTGAAGCAAATTACAACCATAATACTGGCTTGAATTTTAAGTACGTAATTCAGCATAATAAGTTGAAACTATTTTCAACAATTGGTTTATTTTATGAAAATTATTGTTTTGCATGAGTTATTTTTGACTAAATATGTATTTACATCACTTCATTATGGCCTATCAATACTCTTTGAATACCACAAACGCAGATTAAAATTAAACGCTTGAGGTCTTTCAAAGGACACTGAGATGGCAGTTTCATTATAATCAGCGATAATATCGCCACACGCGACCTTATTCCGTCGCGCCGCCTTTTTTAAATGCCGACAGGAAAAAAGGAGCACCTGATACCATAGTAATTTCCTGCACAAATAAATTTCATCTTACTTTACTTCTTTATGATTTTATTATTTTTAAGTTCATAGTAGGAAAACTTGTTTTATAATTCTCAATTTAAGACTTAGAATTAGACGTTTAAATCAAGGATTCCAAATTAAGAAATTTAAATTTAAATTTGGCGTCAAGGGAAGAATTTTAATTTAAAAAAAAGGATGCGTGAGAATCCCACTATTTGGAACGTAAATCGCTGAAAAAAATGAGATTGTTTTTTTCAAGGGAAAGGTGTCTACAGGGAGTTAGAAATATCTAAAATCATTGAGGATTCTTATTTTTTATTAACCCTGAAAACCTTGACATGTGTAAATAAAGTTTAAGACTACGGCTAGCGTAAACTAAAACAAAACATTTTTTGATTTAACAATTAAAATTAGTGACCTTTGAGTCTCTTTATACCTGCGTGACTACACGTAATCATTTCTTGAATATCATTTACAATTCAGGAGTAAATAATCTTTTTGTCAAAAATTAGGTAAATATAATGTTTTCATTGTAAGTAGGTACAAAAGAAAAAATTTCTGTTAACTGACTTGTTTATCAGAAATATAAGTTCATAGTAGGTAGTAAAATAACCTGTCATTGCGACCTCTCAAAAAATTATATTATTAAAACAAAACTTCAATACGAGAAGCATACATATATCTTTATACATATGTCATTCATATATATGCCAGCATACATATCTTTTATAAAACACGCCAATATAATGAAGTTATAGATATTCAGTTAATATAACGCATTTTATGTCGTGATTTTGTAGATAGACTGGATCCTGAATTTACCACCGATTTCGGAGATCGCTTCAGTGGCCTTCAGTAGTAAATCCAGACTGTTCAAACGTAAACAGTTAGGGCCGTGTGAACTATTTTCTGATATTACGCAATGTACGCGAGTGGGTACCCGCGCAATGCGCCTTTCCGCTACGTTTCTGGTATTTCACGCTTTGGTGAACACCCTCTCTCACCCCTGAGGGGTTCCTCTCTCAGCCCGAAACCGCCGCGGCAACAATTCTCGGAAGCAGTAAATCCGGACTCATTCAAAACAAGTTCCAGTGTACTCCTTTTGACTGCCTGTGCACACCAAACAACTGTGGGCACCTTTCCCCTATTATAGGGTTGAAGTTGAAAAACTCTGATCTCACTGAAACACTATATATAGGCGTCCGACTCAAAAGGGCCCATATGGCCGATATGGAGTTAAGTATAGGGGCATATAGCCGGATAAAGTCCCGGTAATTGAGGCTCAAGATGAACCCTCTAGGTTGAAAAATTAGTCGCCGTGGTAATTTTAAAATTGGAACTTCGAAAAACCGATTTTCGAGAAAAAAGCATCTAAACTTGGCGAGTGCTATAAGCACACACGTTATATTTTTTCTTCGAACATGATATATACCTACTTCCAGGTACAGTCTGGATATGAGTATAGTTCAAATTAATTCACTATAGGTGCCAGTATCATCCCCAACTCAAACTAAAAAATGACAATTTGGACCTCAACATAGAAAAACGCAGACTCCATGCTTTAAGTTACAATTTTAGTTGAAATTAGAAGCCATACAAGTGGTAAAAATGTAGATAAGAAAATTGCTCTCTAAAGGGTACGTAGTAGGGTGGGCCGAATTTTTTTTTTTTTGAAAGGCTTCAAGTCCAAAAAGTTTCCACTCTAGTACACAGGTAAGTAGCTAATATACTGAGTGACCAGTTGTGAGTCAAATCCTAGCTGCCTTTCTTCAGAAAATAGTTAAAATTTACTATAAATGTTAGTCAAATTTGAACTAATTATTAGTCAAAGTCAACTGATTAATATTAGAAAAAGATACCGAAACATTAGTGAAAATAATATCACTAATTCGTTAGACAAATAACACTACCTAGGATTCAAATTTACCTGAAGATTAGCCACGTTTCACTAATAATTAGTAATAATGATTAGTAATAATTTAAATTCATGGAAATGAAGCCTTAGTTTTTAAAGATACTAAAATTATATTTTGAATTAGAAACAGAAAAAAACAAAATGTAATCTTTACAGCGATTTCAGAGTAATCTTTACCTGTAACAAAAATTAACTTCACGTGTTAAGATTTACACACCATATTGAAAATGGTTACCATGTCAACTCTATTGAATCTTGTTTTATTCCGATCTGAAAAAAATAAACTTTATCTAATTAAAAATTACCCACCATAAAAATTATCTTTGTTTTTTCTGTGAAGCCTTAATTTGCTCATTCGTTGCATTAAGAATTTAAAAGCGTATCGAAATCATGCCCTTCATGTTTAAAAAAAGGTGAATTAAATTATTTTTCACTAAGAAATATTTTTCAATACAAAAATTAGGTTGAAAATATCTTTCAAATAAGACTTTGTGAAAAAAATGGAAGGCCAGATTCGGACTCAGTATAAAAATTACTTCTGAAGTAATGTATCTCATTAAACAGACATATAAGTCACATTTTATCAACTTGCCTAACCACTAACCAGTGTTCTCGAATGATAGCAGTAGGTTAAAAAAAGAAATTTCTTTCAAAAAGCAAAAATTGCGGGTTCAGAATATCCTGTTCAAATCCTAACTTGCAAAGGCATTTTGCACATTGAACTTTTAGTTTTTCATTTCCGATAATTCGATAGAAAATTATGAAGTTGTTGTGTTAACCAAGCACTCGTAATGCATAGGCAAGGTACAATTATGTTAACTTGTTTTCTGTTTGGCTCGCTGTCGACCGTTCGGATGCTTCCTTGGCATCTATCGAAAGGAAAGAAAGAAATCCCGAGTATAGAACCGGGTAAGAACCGTGGGGCCCATGGCCACTGGACCGATCCACCCTTAGCTCACAGGGTTATTGGAAGTCCGTGCGACCATCCACTTCCGGCCTTAACTTCGGCCAGCAGTCTCAGTCACGCCCAACTTCCAGACCCCGGC
>CAKNYM010025054.1:0-27358 GCA_932195095.1 Andricus curvator
TTATAGAATTTCAAATTTCCAAAAATCAAGGAATCTTGGAAACTTCATTTTTATATTATTATGAATCTGGAAAATTTTTTGAAATTATATATATATCAATCCTTTAAAATCTTGAAAGTTTAAATAAAATTTAAAAAATTTTCAAAAATCGTGTAATAAAATCGCAAAAATTTCAAATTTTCCTGAAATTTGTGGTAAATTTATCAAGTCTTAAAAACTTCGTTGATTTCTCAAATTTGAGAATTTTGAAAATTTGAAAATAATACAAAAATGTGAAATTTCAAAAGTTTGAAAAAATTTTGAAAATTAAAATGTTTTAAAATTCTTAAAATGGGGACGACTGAAAATACCCGAATAATGATTTTGAAAACCTTTAAATCTTTGGAATTTTATTAACGATTTCTTTCTCGATTAATTCTTATAAAATTTCAAATTATAATAAATTTATATAGTCTGTATAAACATTCATATTTTTTCTAAAATTTACAAAATTTAAAAATTTTTTAAAAATTTGTCATCAATGGCCAAAATTTTCCTATATTCATATTAAAATGAAAACAATGTTTAAAAAATTAATAATTTTCTTTTAAATTTGAAAACGTTTTGTAATACCTGAATTACCAAATGGTTTAAAATGTAAGAAATTTTATAAGTTTTTTAAAATGTTATGAAATTTCAAACATAATAAAAAAAATTTTTAATCTCAAATTTTTAAAATATTTTGAAAATTTTGGAAGGTTTAAAAATTCCAAAATTTTTATGAAATTTCATAGCTTTTATGAGATTATATCAATTTTTTTAATTTTTGGTTAAATATAAATTGACCATATATTTTCAAAAATTTCCTAAATTCATATGAAAATAAAAATAAAGTTTACAAAATTCCTCGTTTTTTTTAATTTGAAAATCTTTGGTAATTCCTAAATTATGAAAAATTAAATAATATAAGAAATTTCATAAGTTTTTCTAAATGTTATAAAATTTCGAAAGTAATAAAAAAATTTAGATCTCTAATTGTAAAAATATTTTGAAAATTTCTTAAATTCTTCAAAATTTTCATAAAATGTGTAAATTGCTGTTGAATTTCAAAAATTGTATGAAATTCTAAATTCTTATATAATTTCTAAATTTTTATAAAATTTCTAAATTTCTATACATTTTCCAAATGTTGATAATATTTCCAAATCTTTATGAAATTTAAAAATCCCAAATCTTTATAAAATTTAAAAATTCCAAAAATTTTATTAAATTTCAAAATTCCAATATTTTATAAAATTTCAAAACTTTTATAAGATTTTAAAATTTTCAAGAATTTTGCTTAGCAAGAAATTGACCAAAAATTTCCCAAAATTCCCTAAATTCATATTAAAATAAAAATAAAGTTTCCAAAATTCCTCGTTTTCTTTTAATTTGAGAATGTTTGGTCATTTGTAAATTTCTAAGTTTCTATTGAATTTCAAACATTGTATGAAATTCAAAATTTTTATAAAATTTCTATAATATTTCCAAATTTGTATATAATTTCCATATTTGTATAAAATTTCCAAATTTTTATAAAATTTCCAAGTTTTTATAAAATTTCTAAATTTTTATAAATTTTCCATATTTTGATAACATTTCCAAATCTTTATGAAATTCAAAAATTCCAAATCTTTATAAAATTTAAAAATCTAATTAAATTTCAAAATTCGAATATTTTTATAAAATTTCAAAATTTGTATAAGATTTTAAAATTTTCAAGACTTTTGGTTAACAAGAGATTGACCACAAATATCCGGGTCGGTTTCATTTGTACACAAATTTTGAAGATAGAGTAGGTGTTTTCTACAGGAACTAAAAATGGTGTTTTCTGTGTGGAAAACAAATTGAATGGTGTTTTACACATCCGTGTTTGCGTTTTGAACAGGTTTATTTTTTGCACTGTTTTTTTATCATAAAATAAAATGATAAAAATAAATGTTGTTGTTTTCTACAGAGACCCAAAACTCCCTAAATTCATAATAAAATAAAAATATAGTTTCCAAAACTCCTCTTTTTTAATTTGAAAATGTTTGGTAATTCGTAAATTTCGAAGTTTCTATTGAATTTCAAAAATTGTATGAAACTCAAAAATTTTATTAAGTTTCAAAATTCCAATATTTTTATAAAATTTTAAAATTTTTATAAGATTTTAAAATTTTCAAAATTTTTGGTTAACGATGCATTGACCATAAATTTCGAAAATTTTTCTGAATTCACTATGACATTGATATACTAATTTTCAAAATTGTATGATATTAGGCACACTTACCCAGAAAATTCATAAGAATTTCAATCGTGAATAGTAGAATCCTGTTGTCGATCTTCATTTTTTCAATGATTCGACACAGTTTTCGTGGACAATGACTGATAAAAAGGGTAAATTTCCACCGCTCTATATATACTAAGCAGTATCCGGTTACTCAACTTTATGATAAGACGCAAAACCTTCAAAACTATTAGAATTGAGAACGTGCCAGTCATACTACATGGCAAAGACAATGGCATATTTTCGAAGCCAGATGAATCAAAATAACAAATAAACAATATTGTCTAGATCTTGCAATCTGCTTTTTTCCTTATAAGATATCAGGGCAAACGGAAAAATTTTGTCCGAGCGTGGTGGCATGGTGGCAACTACGGTGTAATTCTTAATATTCATTTTTTTCTGCATTGAAGAAAGATTTTTTTTCTCTTTTTTTTTATTTTAATTTTTGAAAATGTTGCGTTTTTTCATTTTTCTGATGATGAAAGGGAATAATTTCTTACTTGCAACAGTTTTATTGAATTGGAAGCAAAAAACATTTTGGAATTTAATCACAGGAAAACGATGATGTTAAATTTCTTGCAGCTTGAATGTCAATAGTCTCAAAATGAGAATTTTCATTCTCATATTTGCACCCTTAAACATAGGTACACATCTGAGGAAAATTTATCATTTTGAGACCGAAGTATTGGACCGAACTTCCAACTGCGCTATTTGGTCTAAACAAATAAAAATGAGTAAATTAATTACAATAATATTTCCTTGATTTTTGATTTTCTGAGTTTTTAATGTTGAACACAATAGTTCAATTGTCAAACAACAACAAAATTCTAGCAAAAGAAATATTTTAATTGTCACAAATTTTCAATGGAGAAGTAGAATTTTCGACCAAAGTAATGACTTAATCAAATAGTTGCATTTTCAAAAAAAAAGTTTAAATCAAATTCTTGAATATTTGAAGTGTCTCATCATCACACCTTTGGAGAAAAACTAATAAGTTGACCTAATTTGTTTAAAATTCATTCTTTTTGGTTGGTGATTCATCATTTCAGTTGAAGAATCTTTTTCCTTGACATTCAACTATTTTGTTAACATTTTTTCAAATTATTATTCAAACTGAAAATGCAACTATTCCATATTTGGATGATAAATTATCTTCTCAAGTTGAAAATTCAACTATTTGATTCTAAATTTCTGTATCTTGTTGAAACTTCGTCTTTTGTAGTATGAAATTAATCTTCTTGGTGACTGATATTCACCTTTTTGGTTGAAAATTCATGTATTTTGTTAGAAATTATTTTTTTTGTGATAAAATTAATCATTTTTGTTTGAAGTTCATTTCTTTGCCTGGATAATTAGTTTTTTCTATTATTGAAAATTAACTTTTAAACTGAAAATTTAACTATACCGAGTTTGTTCAGGCACCAATCTTTTCCAGTTTAAAATTCAACCATTTGTTTGAAAATTTGTGAATTTTGTTGAAACTTTGTCTTTTTTGGTAGAATTTTAATCTTCATGGTAATTAATTCACCTTTTTGGTTGAAAATTTGATTATCAGGTTAAAAGTTCCATTGAAAATTTCAATATTTGGTTGAAAATTCATGTATATTGTTAAAAATTATTCTTTTTTGGCAGAATATTATTTGTGTTTGATTGAAAACTAATTTTTCTTTGGCCGAAAATTAGTATTTTTTTTATTGAAAATTAACTGGAATAACTAAAGATTTAACAAAATTTTCTGACGCAAATTTTTTTCACAGATGTTTCATTTTTTGATGGAAAATTCATTTCTTTGTTTAAAAATTTAACTATTCCGTTGAAAATTTATCTTATTTGCTCAAAAAATTATTTCTTGAACTGAACATTAAACTATTCTATTTTTTGTTGAAAATGTATGTCTTGTAGTTGAAAATTCATCTATTTTGTTGAAAATTAGTCTTTTGTTTAGCAATGTAATCTTTATAGTTGAAAATTCAACCATTCTTTTGTTTTTTCAATTCTCCAATACTTTTGAACACTCTAGTCTTTCTTTATGAAACGCTTTACATTCTAGAACTCCTAGTATGGATTTTGTAAATCACATAATAAATAAATAATTTTTTTCTATTATGTTAAAGCTCCTTGGGCATTAACAATTATGTTAATTAACATTTTATTGCACCTTATGTCGTTTTTCCAAAAACTTAATTTGTTTATTTTCAAGGTTATTTTTTACGCTTTAAAAAAAACCATCCTATCGAAAAATAATTCATAACAAATTTGTAGACCTTTTGTGAGTGAACAACTTTTGTTCGTAAATTTTTTTCGTACGTTATGTTTTTTTTCCACAAATTCAATTTTTTTACACTTAATGTTATTTTTTACGATTAAAATGAAAACTACACGTGCTACCAAAAAAATATTCAGTACAAATTTGTAGATAGTATCGTTTGTCCAAAAATTAAATTTTTTTTATTTTTCCTGATTAAAATAAAAACTACGCGTTCCATCAAAAAATGGTTAATAACAAATTTATAAATCTTTTCTGGTTGTACAATTATTGTCTATGAATTTATTCCGTAACTCGCGTCGTTTTTAAAAAAACTCAATTCTTTTATTTCTAATATCGTTTGTCACGAACAAAACAAAAACTAGGTGTCCTATCCAAAAGTGATCAGTAATAAATTTGGAGATCTTTTTTTGGTGCACAAGTTTGGTCTATTTATCTTTTTTTGTATCTTTTTAGTTAAAATATCAACCTATTATATTTTCCGTTGAGAAATTATTTCTGTATAGTTAAATATTGACTATTTGTTTAAAAATTGAACTACTTTTTTAAAATTTCACTACTTTGATCGAATATTTATCATTTTAGTTCAAAATTTATCTCTTTCGTTGAAAATGTAACTTTTTGACTGATTATTCACGTCTTTTGTTACAAATTCTTATTTTTCGATGACTTTTTAGAGATTTTAAAAGTTTAAAAAAATAATCTGAAAGGTTTTTGGGCGGTTGAGACAATCCTACATACGGCAAGCCTTTCCCGCTGAATAAATGTCTTCCCGGACATCACTTCCCCAAAGATAAAGTCAACTCCGCACAGAAAAAACAGAAGTGAATTTTTGTTGCGGGCAATTTTGAAGTCGATAAAGTTGAATTTTTTCGCATAGAAACAAAACAAGATTCAATAGAGTTGATATGGTAACCATTTCCCATGAGGTGGGTAAATCTTAACACGTGAAGGTAATTTTCGTTGCAGATAAAGATTACTCTGAAATTGCTGTAAAGATTACATTTTGTTTTTTCTGTGCGGGCATCGCTTCCCTTATTTGCATGGTTGCCGCGGGCATCTCTTCCATCATTTGCACGGCTCATAAGGACATCACTTTTCCAGTAAAAGATTAGGAAAATGACACTGTGGGCTCAAGTGGAAAGCCTTCCCCGGTAATGTTCTTAACATTTAACTAGGTAAGTGATGCCCAACGAAGGCTTGCCACTTGAGGCCAGAGTGTAATGTCCTTAATATTTGACTGAAGAAGTGGTGCCCGGAGAAGACTTGCCACATGAGGCCACATTGTCATTTTCTTAATATTTGACAGGGGAAGTGATCCCCAGGCATGGCTTGCCACTTGAGGCCACATTGTCATGTTTTTGATATTTGACTAAGGAAGTGATGCTCGGGGAAGTCTTGCCCATGGATGCCATAGTCTATTGGTCTTAATATTTGACTGAAGAAGTGGTGCCCGGACAAGACTTGCCACTTGAGGCCACATTGTCATTTTTTTAATATTTGACAGGGGAAGTGATCCCCGGGCAAGGCTTGCCACTTGAGGCCACTGGGTTCTCCAGTACGTTTTAACACTCTAGTCTTTCTTCATGAAACGCTTTACATTCTAGAACTCCTAGTATGGATTTTGTAAATCGCATAATAAATTAATAAATTTCTATTTCGTTAAAGCTCCTTGGGCATTAACAATTATGTTAATTAACATTTCATTGCACCTTATGTCGTTTTTCCAAAAACATAATTTGTTTATTTCTAAGGTTATTTTTTACTATTTAAAGAAAAAATCCCTTCTATCAAAAATTCTTAGTATTTCACTGGAAAAGAGATGCCTTAGTAAGGTTTGCCACTTGAGGCCACAATGGTCGGCTTTACACCGACAAGCGGAAGGTTAGTTTCACGCGCGTAGAACGGTTGGGGGGAGAGAAACTTTCGCCTCGGAAAGCGCGTGAAAGAAGGGTTGCCAACTGATAAAATTCAGATATTCCAGCTGATCGACACTGCCGGTAACTGTCGGTGGGTAATGATGCAAACGACGCACACAACACAAGTCACATACTTCGACTGTTTTCTTTTTAAATTTTAATAATTTTTAAAGTGTTTATTTTGCCAAAAACGTATTTGGTGCTGCCTGTTGAGAAAGAGATTCGGACTGATTACTGACTGGAGTCGTAAGTACTTGTTTAAATAAAAACTCAGAGTGGTAACAAGACAGTAAATATTTTAGGTTATGTTTTTTTTGCCTAATTTATATAAAAACTAGTACTTACGACTCCAGTCAGTAAATTATCCGAATCCCCTTTTTAACAGGCAGCACCAAATACGTTTTTTGGTGCAATAAACACTTTTAAAATTATTAGATCATTCAAAGTTTAGAAGAACCGTCTGAATCTTAGGCTTGTGTTCATCATTACCCATGATGACCTACGTTACCGACAGTTTCCATCAGCTGGAGTACATGAATTTTATAAGTTGGCAACCCTTCTTTCACGAGCGCTCCGAGGCGAAAATTTCTCTCCCACCAACAGTTCTACGCGCGTGAAACTAACCTTCCGCTTGTCGGTGTAAAGCCGACCAGTGTAATGTTCTTAATATTCGCTTGGGGAAGTGATGCCCGGGGAAGCCTTGCCAACTTGAGCCTTTGACAGCAATAAAGGGAAGAGATTTTCGAAATAGCCCTGTAGTTGGGGGAAGTGATGCCCGTGGAAGCCACTTTCTTGGTGAAAGAGATGCCCGGAAAGACCTTTATTTGCAAAAAATGACCGGGGAAGGCTTGCTGTCTGTAGACTTGTCACACTCTCGTTTTTAGGCAATTTCTTCCGTTTTGAAAGATTTAAAAAAAAAATTTGGAAAAATCTCAGATAATTTTTGAAAAATATACAATAGCAGTTTTGACAACGTTTGAAAAATTATTTAAAATTTGATAATATTTAAAAAAATCGAAAATATAAGATAGATTTTTGAAGATTAAAAAAAGATGCAGAAGTTTTTTAAGAATTTTGAAAGGATTCAAGAGAACTGAAATTTTTTTAAGATTACTAAAAAAATATAAAATGATTTTCTTCTTTAAATTAATTTTATGAGAATACTTGAAAAGATTTCAAAACATTATTAAAATTCTTTCAAAAGTATCTAGAAGATTTTGAGACCATTTTCTTTCATATTGAAGGATTTTTCAAAATTTTTAGGAAAAATTTGAACCGTTTTGAAAGATGTTTTGAAAAATTAAATAAATCAAAAGACTTTGGTTCAAAGAAATGTGTTTTTGTTGCAATGAGAATTTTTGGATGTTAAATGTATTTTTTTTTTTTTTTCGAACTTTAAATATCAGTTACTAAACAAAATTTTAGATTAGGTAGAATTTTGAAAGAGGACAGCATTTCAAATATAATAAAAAAGAATTGAAATTGTATCATTTCCAAATAAAAGTGTTTCAACTTGAATAATTTGAATTTCGAAGAAAAGCTCAAGTCCCTTTAAAAGATATATTTAGGAATTTAGAAGTTAGGAGGAAATTTAAAAATATTTTATGAATTTTCAGAAACTTTTTAAGTTTTAAAATATTTGTTATATCTTGAGAACTTTTGAAATTCCTAATTATATTTTGAACTTACTCAAACTTTTTTTTAAATTTTGAAAAATCTTTCGAAATGAAAAATATTGCCTTAAAATCTTCCAGATTTTTATATTCTCATCTCCATGAGAAGGTATTGGTTTTGTGTGAAGAATAACTTTCGCGAATTTTTTACGTCGGTTTCTGTCTGTTGTCGTCGTCTGTATACCGGATAACTTTTGAAAGACTACTCGGATGGGATTGTGCTTTAGCGCACTTTTTGGAAATGTGAAAAGAAAGGACGCGTTTCTAAGCTATCTATGTTTGATAAAAAATCCAAAACGTTAGAGCATTTTCAAAATTTTTTAGACTTTTTTTCCACATTCAAAAATTCTATGTACGGATATTCATACTACTCGATAAATTGAACAGTTTATCCTTACGACTTTTTTGGATAAAAACAAAACTTATCAGAGTTATAGCTTTTCCAAAATTCAAAAAAACAAAGGAAAATGCCAATTTGGAGCCAAAAAACGCACGATATGAAAAAAGTCAAGAAAAGAAAAGCGTTCCTTTTTAAAAGTCCTACAAGATTATCATAAGTACTTTTTCAATTTTGTTTAAAAATCGAAAATTCAAATTTTTTGATCAACGGTTCTGTCCCAAAAGATGAATTTAAAGGGTTTGAAATTTAGATGAAGATCCCTCAATTTATTTGAAAATTGAACTGTTTGATACACAATTAATATACTTTTCTAAAAGGATTCTTTTTGAGTAAAAAATTATTGATTTTTTTGGTTGAAAAATCTACTGTTTGGTGAAACTTAATTATTATAATAATTACACTAATCGATTTTCGTTTTCTAAAAATGTTTTTTTTTTTTTAAATGTGACGTTTATTCACGAAATTTCTCATCGGCAAATAAGAATTACCTTATATCAAGAGAATTCGGAACAAATGTTTTTGCATAACATTTTTTTCAATGGATAATTAATAAAAGTTAAATCGGTTAAAATTTTTTCTAAAAATTTTGAAGAATTCTGTAACATGAACAAAAATTGCCCTTCAAATCTTCTAGATATCTTTTAAAGAATTAAAATAATGTTTTGAAATATTTTTAAATATTCTCATAAAATTAATTTTTCAAAAAAATCATTTTATATTTTTTAGTAATCTTAAAAAAAATTCAGTTCTTTTAAATCCCTTCAAAATTCTTAAAAATCTTCATTTTTGAAAAATTCTCAAAACCTCTATATATTGTTGAAAAATGATCCGTGGTTTACCAAAAGTTTTTTAACAAATATTTCGAAATCTTATTAGATATTTTATTCAAATTAATTTAAGAAAAAATGATTAAAAATGTATTAAAGAATCTGAAAGAAGTTGTAATTCTCTTGAAATCTTTCAAAATTCATCGAAAAATAAGAATTTCTAACAAAATATGTGAATCATTAGTCAAAAAAGTACAGTTTCAAACACAGAGATGAATTTTAAACTAGAATAATAAATCATCGACCAAAAAAGTGAATTTTTCAAAAAGTAGTTTAATTTTTAAACAAATAGTATATTTTTAACGAAGCAGAATTAAACTTTCAACGAAAAATATAATAGGTTGATATATGAACTAAAGGAGATAAAAAAATGATGAATAGACAAAAATTTTGCACCAAAAAAAGATCTACAAATTTGTTATTATTCACTTTTCAATAGGACGCGTAGTTTTTATTTTGATTGTAAAAAATAATACCAAAAATAAAAAAAACATTTAATTTTTGGACAAACGACACAAGCTATGAAAAAATTAATAGACAAAAGTTGCTCACCCAAGAAAGCGCCACAAATATGCCCTGAATAAGTTTTTGATAGGACGTGTACTTTTTGTTTTAATCGTAAAAAATAACATTACAAAAAAAAAGTTAAATTTTTGGAAGAAGAACACAAGGTACAAAAAAATTCATAAACAAAACTTGTGCACTCAAAAAAGATCTACAAATTTGTTATAGATCATTTTTTGATAGAATTGGTATTTTTTGTTTAAATCGTAAAAAATAACCTCGAAATAACCCAATAAAAAGATTTTTAAATACCACAAAAAATTAACATTTTGAGTTTTTTTTTTTTAAATGATGATAACAGTAAACAGATTATAAAATTTGTAAAAAATCTGAAATTTGAATCATCTTGAAATCGGTCAGAGATTTGTAAAAACTAATAATTACAAAGAACTCAAACTAACCAAATAAAATTTTTTTTAAATTCAACAGAATAATACAAATGAATTTTTCACAAAAAGTTGAATTTTCAAACCAAAAATATGCATTTTCCTTAAAAATAATTGAATTTTCGACCCAAAAAAAGACGAGAAGTGAATTTTCAACTTTAACAAAACAATTTACTAACAAAATGGAATAGCCACATTTCAGTAAAAAAATTCATTTTCAACAAAAAAACTAATTTTTAACAAAATAGTTAAATTTTAAACTGAAGAAACTTATTTTTAACTAAAATGATGAATCTTGAACCAACGAAATGAATTTTCAACCCAAAAGATGAATTTTCTACCAAAAAAGATACATTTTCAACAAAATAAATGAATTTTCAAACAAGAAGATTAAATGTCTATCAAAAAATATAAATTTTCGACAAAAAATATAATAGTTAAATTTTTCGTGGAAAAATTAATTTTTAATTTTGAGAAACTAATTTTCAATCACAAAAATGAAATTTCAACCAAGAATATTAATTTTTTTTAAATAGATGAATTTTGAAACAAATTTTAAAGTAAAGGAATTTTCAACCAAAAATGTTAATTAGTCCAGAATACTAATCTTCTTGGTGTCTAATTCACCATTTTGGTTGAATATTCATTTATTTTGTTGAAAACTATAGAAATTTTCATCTTAATAGCTGAATTTTCAAGTGAAGAAATTAGAAAAATTCAGTTTCACAAAAAATAAGAATTTTCAACAAAATAGTTAAATTTTTAAGCAAAAGAATTATTTTTCAACTAAACGAATGAATCTTAAAAAAAAATGAATTCTTAACCCAATAGTTGAATTTTCAATTGAAAGAAAGGATTTTGTACCAAAAAAAAAAACAAATTTTCAACAAAATAGTTAAATTTTCTGCCAAACAAATGAATTTTTGACAAAAAAAGGGAATAGTTAAATTTTCAGTAACAAATCTAATGTTCAGGCAAAAAATTAATTGTCAACCAAAAAGTTTAATTTTCTACCAAAAAATATCAATATTTAACAAAATAAATGAATTTTCCACAAAAAAAGTGAATTAGTCACCAAGAAGATTAAGATATTCTACCACAAAAGACAACGTTTCAAAAAAATACAGAAATTTTAAGCCTAATAGCTGCATTTTCAATATAAATGTTAAATAAAACATGGAATAGTTAAATTTTTAATTAAAAACGTTAATTTACAACACAAATTTAAAAAAACTAGTTGATTTTCAAATTAGGAAGTTATCAAATCAAGATATATTGGGACAAAAATCTTGGAACCAATGAAAAATTGACAGAATGATTTGAGCAAGAACTTATTTCAATAACTTGTAAATTTCACATTTTTCTGTTTTTCTAAAATGTATTCATATAAAAAAATGATCATTTTTAATAGAACTAGCAAAGATTAACTTGAAGGTTAAAAATAAAATTTGTATATAAAAATAAACAAAATATTGGAAAATGAACTGAGTTTTTTTCTTAAGAAAAGGTAATTATTGCGCGCGTAGCGCGCACAATGTTCTAGTATTTAAAAGATCATGAAAATAAAATTGGTACATTATTTAGCAGTATCTGAATAAGCTGTCCTACACCGAGGTTTTAGACTAAGTCTACCACTTCGGTAAACATAATTTTTTGAAATTTTCAATCCTTTTCGAGATAAACGTGAAAAACCATGATTTTCATACGGTTGTTATGGTTTTCACCATGAAAATAAAATATGTGCCAACTGTTGCTGTGATTCTCGTAATAAGCGCGTCAAAATACATAAATATACGAAGTTTAAAAAAAAATCGGAGATAAGGGCTATTCGGAACTACAGCAAATTTTGATAGCATGTTTTGCCTCGATTAATTTGTTCATAATATCATGTTTACATATAGTACAAATATTAATTATCTAGTGAAATCAAATGTTTAACTTAAATAAAATAAATTCACTTCGGTTTTTTCCATGTCAATAATTGGGCTAAGGTGCCAAGAATCGGTGCTCTTACCCTATGAAATTTCGAAATTTGATAAATTATAGTCTTTGTATTTGGAAACCTACTATTCGGAAAAAATCGGAAAATAAAGCACTGACATGATCAAGCATAGATGTCTTAGGTAGACATCTACAGAAAAATGTTAAGAAAGATTACATTTTTTTGTATCTTTCATGTCAAATTTGGTGTTTTTTTATACAAATTTTATAATATATTTATAAATAAGTATCAGAATTTAAAAAAAGAAAAGCTGTTTGCAATCACCTAAGCATGATTATACCGGACTCTTTACCATTATTTTATTATCATTACTACACTGAGCTCGATAATTATGTGCTTGCTAAAGAAAAGATTTATTTTGTGCCAGAGATTAATAAAAATATTTGAGTAACATCTATATTCTCAATCAGGCACGATGAGAGTTTTTAAAGTTTTTTTAATAATTCAAAAAAATGTTCAAGCATGAATAACCTATAAAATAGATAAGTTTGATCAAACAAGGCGATACTGTAACATTTTTATCTGTATTGAAAGAAGAAGAAGGCCATACCGTGACATTGATAACGAGATCTAGTCTGCTTACATTTTTAACAACTGCCCTCCGATTGTTTGTTCAAAGTTAACAAAAATACGCTTCTTTTACAATCTTAAACATACAATGGATCAATATGGATCAAAATATTAATTAATTATGCATATGTAGGATCCTTATGCGCTACTTTTCAACAGAGTTCTGCTTGCGATTTTCAAAATTTTTGTCGGTTGTATATTTTCCTCATTATCTATAAAAAATTGCAATTTTTTAGCAACATTTGTAAAAATTTTTTGCCTTGACTGAGCTTCAGATTAAATACTTTTGAAATTGAGCCACCCAAGAGTAGTAAAAAATTAGTATTCAAGTTAGTGGAGATATTTTGTGTTACATTCTTAACTATACGGAAATAATAAAAAGGTCACATTTTGAAATTGTGAACGTGACGTTTTCTGTCTGAATGTAAAAGTATTGCCTTCCGACTGTTTTAACAAATTGAAGAAAGATAAGAATTTTTCAGACTCTTAAAATTACAATGGATCAAATGGAATTTGATTAATTATACATATTCAGGGTTTTCCTGCGCTACTTTTCAAACCTGTTTTTGATTTTCAAATTTTTTTGATTTTATGTTTTCTTTATTCTTCATAGAATATTGCAATTATTTAGCAAAGTTTGTAAAAATTCTTTTCCTTAAATGAGCATCGGCTTGATCAAGTATGAAATTGAGTATCTATAGTAAGTTATTTTAATTGAATTGCTTTTTTCCTGACCAAAGATTAGTAGTAGAAAATTAATAATTCGATTAGCCGAGATATTTTCTAATTCAGTAAGGACTGTATATAATAATGAGAGAAGATCAGAAAAATATAAAACGTGAAAAATATAAACTTTTAATAAAACGACGCAATGGAAGTAACTAGTAAGTAGCACTATCCAAACTCTTTTGAAACAATAACAAGTTCATATTATGAAATTGCAAACGTCATGTAGGCTCTCTCTAATTGGAAAACATTGCCTTTCGAATGTTTAATGAACGTTAAGGAAAATAAGAATTTTTCTTCCATTACATTTTTCTAATTTTCCAAAAAAAAAAAATTGCAATTATTCAAGGCTGCGTGGATTTATGAAAAATATATTGCTTAAAAGCCGGTGAATAAATAATGGAAGTTAAGACACCAAAGAGAAGTAAAAAATTAGTAATTAGATTAGTTGAGATATTTTTTAAGCCCGTAGTGGGAAGAAACTAATTTCTTGATGCAAATAAATAAATTCACTTAGGGCTGTATGTAATAATTAAAATTCTTTGATGAAAATGGAAAACGTGAAAAATAGAAAAGTTTGATCAAATAAGGTGATAGGGTTACATTTTTAGCTCTATTGAAATAATAATAAGGTCATATTACAAAATTTTGAACGTGTCGTAGCATGACTCAATTGAAAAACATTGCCTTCCGAATGTTTAATGAAAGTTAAGAAGAATAAGTTATTTTTTTAAATTACATTTTTCTAGTTTTCCATGAAAAGTTGCAATTATTCAAGGCTGCGTGGATTTATAAAAAATATATTGCTTAAAAGTCGAATTGTATCGAAATATGTCAAAAAAGCATGTTTAAAAATTTAGGTCATTACAAACCTCTCGCTATGAGGAAGCAAAAAGTATTTGCGTTTCAACATTTCAAATATTTTCAAAAAATAGAAGAAACTATTTTTCTGTGAGATTAAGAAATTTTAATTAAAAATTTTACTAGATATCAAATATATTTGAAAACTATTACAACCAGATTTTTCGGCTATACGAAAATTTAAAACGTTAAATAATTTTCAAAGATATGCTATTTTTTTAGGATATCCGTAAGTTTTAGTCGTGACTTGTGGGAGATTTTGAAAAAAATTAAAAATTACCCTATTGATATTTTTCAATTAGACACAAACTAAAAATGTTCTAGAAAAGAGTTCAAACCAAACTTTGATCAAACAAAATCAAAGCCTGCGGCTCAATGTCTTTGCTTCGTAAATAAAATAAAATAAGAATTTATTAACATTATATTGAAAAACACACCTACTTTTTATATCCTGTATACATATCATAGAGACATACATACATACAGACATTAGTCATATAGACATACAGAAAGACAATGACAAAATTTCATGATTTTCGGACCCTGTGAGTGCCAAAACGTAAAGATTTTTTAAAAACTAGAGATCGAAAATTTGGACGATTATATTACACTCCCATGAATGAGAATGTAATTCTTTTGAAAAATATGTAGTTGAAACTATAACCAAAACAGGTTCATTTTCAACCAAATATTTGTATTTTCAATCAAAAAAAGATGAAATTTCTACCAAAAAGGAAGAATTTTCTAACAAAGTACTTGAATTTTCAACTAGAAATGGTATAATTAAATTTTAATTTCACAAAATTAATTTAGGAAGTGAAGAAACGATTTTTTAATAAAATAGTTTATGTTTCAACAAAATGAAATCAATTTTTAACAAGAATTAAATTTTTGACAAAAGAGTTCCATATTCAACCAAGCGGTTGAATATTCAGCCAAAAAGATGAATTTTCAACCAAATATTTGAATTTTTAACAACAACAAATAATTTGTAACCAAAAAAGATTACTTGTCGACCATGAAACATGAATTTTGTATCCAGAAAGACGAATTTTTTACAAAAAAGGTTGAATTTTCGACCAAAAATAAATTACCTTATGAAATAGTTGAATTTTTGAACTATCATTTCACATATAATGCATATATTAATTATATAGTGCAATCAAATGTTTATCTGAAGTAAAATAAATTTACTTCTGTTTTTGCCGTGCCAAAAATTGTGCTAAGATACCAAGAATTGGTGCTCTTACCCTATGAAATTTAAAAATTTTATAAAATTACAGTCTTTGTTTTTGAGAACCTATTATTCGGAAAAAACGCCAGCTAAATTGTTGACATGGTCAAGCATTAATGTATTTGGTAGACATCACATTATCATGCAGATAAATGTTAAGATAGGTTAAATTTTTTTATCATTCATATGTCGAAATTGTGTTTGTTTGTAAAAATTTTATAATATATTTATGAATATGTATCAGAATTTCAAAAAAGTAAAGCTTTTTGCAATCACATGAGCATGATTATACCAGACTTTTTATCATTATTTTATTATCATCATTCCACTGAGCTTGATAATTATATGCTTTTCAGGATTAATGCAATATTCACAACTCTTAGGACAATAGGTAGTAGGTTAAATATTTCTGAAATACCGTTTATCATTTCGGCAGCACATTTTTTTATAACTTGAAAATACTTGCCTGTAGGGGAGCGGAGGTTTATGAAAAATATATTATTTACAAAGCTTTGAATTGGTCATGAGGTTAATAAAAAGATTTTAACAAAATCTGTTCTCACAATCAGGCACGAGGAGAATTTTTAAAGTTTTTTGCTCTATGAATCATAATGGGTAAAATTTAAGTAATTACTAGTGAAATATTTCAGATTCGATTAGCAAAAAGTGAGCAACTAAAGATTAGTAGAAAATTATTAATTCGAGTTATCGAGTGATTTCCTAATACAATAGTGGAAAAAAATTGCTTCGTAGAAATAAAATAAAAACTGCGTATATAATAATTTAAAAAAAGTTGTAAGCGTGAAAAACATGAAAAATAGAAAAGTTTAATAAAACGAGGCGATGGTGTAACATTTTTATCTCTTTTGAAACAGTAAGAAGGCCACCTCGAAACGTTGTTAACGTGACCCAGTCTGTTTGCCTTTTTGAAATATGGCCTTCTGATTTTTAGAACAGAATGGAGAAAGATAAGCTTCTTTTACAATCTTACACATATAATGGATCGATATGTATAAAAATATTAATTAATTATTTATAATCAGGATCCTTATGCGCTAGTTTTCAACAGATACCTGCTTTCGATTCTCAAAATTTTTTTCTGTTGTATATCTTCCTCATTATGTATAGAAAATTGCAATTGTTAAGCAAAATATGTAAAAATTACTCGCCTTGACTGA
The DNA here is from genome assembly GCA_932195095.1 of Andricus curvator. NCBI lineage: Eukaryota > Metazoa > Arthropoda > Insecta > Hymenoptera > Cynipidae > Andricus > Andricus curvator. The sequence continues at coordinate 16,894 of CAKNYM010025054.1, forward strand.
GCATTAGATTAAATAATTGTGAAATTGAGCCACCAAAGAGTAGTGAAAAATTAGTAATTAGGTAGTGTACATATTTTCTAAATTCTTGATGCGAATAAATAAATTTACTTAGGGCTGTATGTTGAAATTAAAATTTTTTCATAAACATGGAAAACGTGAAAAATAGAAAAGTTCAATAAATAAAGCGATAGTGCTACATTCTTAACTATACGGAAATAATAAAAAGGTCACATTGTGAAATTGTGAACGTGACATTCCCTGCCTGAATGTGAAAGCATTGCCGTCCGATTGTTTGAACAAATTAAAGAAAAATAAGAATTCTTCAGACTCTTAAAATTACAATGGATCATATAGATTTGAAATTAATGATACATATTCAGGATTTTTATGCGCAACTTTCCCACCTGTTTTTGATTACAACATTTTTTTCATTATATATTTACCTTATTTTTCATGGAATATTGCAATTATTGAGCAAACTTTGTACAAATTCTTTGCCTTGAATGAGCATCGGCTTGACTAAGTATGAAATTGAGTGTCTAAAGTAGGATTTTTAATTGCATAGATTTTTTCCTTATGCAAACAATACTTTGAGGTCTCTCTGAATCGAAATTGGTAACATTTAAATAATAAAAAGGTAAATCTTACAGATTAGATTAGCAAACAGTGAGCGACCAAAGATTAGTAGAAAATTAATAATTCGATTAGCTGAGATATTTCCTAATTCATTGAGGACTCTATATAATAATTAAATAAGATTAGAAAGATAGAAAGCGTGAAAAATAGAAATTTTAAATAAAACAAGGTCATATTATGAAATTGTAAACGTGACGTAGGCTCTCCCTAATTGAAAAACATTGCCTTCTAAATATTTAATGAAAGTTAAGAAAAATAATTTTTTTTTAATTACATTTTTCTAGTTTTCCATGAAAAGTTGCAATTATTCAAGGCTGCGTGGATTTATAAAAAAATATATTGCTTAAAAGTCTGTGAATAAATAATTGCTCGTCGTACGAGAAAATAACGCGAGAAAAAAAATTTATCTTGTGTCAAAAATTCATTAAAAAAATTTCAAACAAATTTAATATGATTTCTTATCTTATGATTTTTCGCCTTTTAAACAAATGGTATCTTCGGAACCTCTTAGTGCATACATAAGTATTAGTGGTGACTGGCGACATATTAGTTTAATCTAAACAAGCACTCAATTAAAAGTTCATTTTGCCAACATTCATTAATATAATATCTAATTATTTCAGTTGAATAATTATGTCTTTTGCAGATATCGTATATCAAGCCAGCGACTATTTTTCCTAACAGTGAAGCTAAAAAGACGAATTTTTCGGAAGTATGTTAAATCGTCGATCAAAAAGTTCACTTTCAATTAAGAAAGAAATGATGACTTTAAGAACATAGTTGAATTTTCAACAAAATAATTAAATTTTGTACCCAAAAAGGACGAATTTTCAACAAAAAAAACATGAATTTTCTACCATATAGTTGAAATTTCAACCAATAACGGAAAAAATTTGCACAAAAAATGCAAGAGTTAAAGTTTCAGATGAAAAAATTGATTTGTAACAAAACAAAAATTTGAATATTCAACAAAAAAGTTAATTTACAACCACATATTTAAATTTTCAACTGAAATTATGAATCTTTAACCAAAAAAGAAAATTAGTTCAATTTTCAACCAAGTAGTTGAATTTTATTCAACAAAAAAAGATAAATTGTCCACGAAAAATGCAACAGTTGATATTTCAACAAAGAATTATTTTCAATTAAACAGAAAGAAGTTAAATTCAACCAAAAATACTAATTTTAGCCAAATAATTGCAACTTTGGCTGAAAGTGAGTAATTTTGGTTGACTTTAACTTATTTCTATTCAATTCAGAACAATTCTTTGTTAAAATATCAACTTTAACCTTTTTCTTTAAGAATTCTTCCTTTTTGGTGGAATGAAATTCAACTGCGTGATTGAAAATTGAACTACTTTTCTTTTTTTGTTGAAGATTCATCATTTTAGTTGAAAGTTCAACTATTTGGTTATAAATTAACTTTTTTGTTAAAAATTCAAATTCAGGTTTCAAATTCAACTCAGGTGTAGAAAATTCATGAATTTTCTTGAAAATTCGACTTATTTGGTAGAAATTACTCTATTTGGTAAAAAAAAACATATTTTTGTAGGAAAAAATAATATTTAATTGAAAATTGATCTTTTTGGGATAAAACCCTAACTATTTGGTGGAAAGTTGAGGTAATTTATTAAAAATTTACTTTATTTGTCAAATACACTTCTTTCGTTGCCAAGTTAACTATTTTGTTGACAATTTGTTTTTTTTTGTAAAAAATTAATTTTTTTTTCATCTGAAAATTTAATGACTGCATTTTTCGTGGAAAATTTTTCCTTTGTAATTTGAAATTTCAATTATTTGGTAGATATCATACCTTTTGTTGAAAATTCATTCAAACGTCTCATATAAGAGGGGTGGGAATATTTTCATAAATATCCCTAGAATAATCTGTAAAATTTTCAAGTCAATATACAGTAGTTGAAAATTAATCTACTTTATTGAAAATTAGTTTAAAAATTAGAATATTTGGTTGAAAATAAATTATTTTGTTAGAAATTATTTTTTTATTGAAAATTAATTTTTGTTTTTGTTAAAAATTAGTGATTATATTGAAAGTTAATTTTTTAAACTGAAAATTGAGCTAAATTTTTTTTTGAAATTTTTTTGTATAGACATTTGATAAATAATATTTTGAATTTTTGCAGTCATTATTAAACTCGCCATGAAGATAATTTCAAACTTGATTAAACGTAATAGTTAATCACACAGAGTCTTAGATCCTAAATATTTTTTATTGCTGACAACAAATATGGTAAAAAAATTGAGGTAGCGGACATTTTCCCACGGAAAGAAATTATTTTTAATTTAATTTATATTAAGTGTATTAATAATGGCAATTAAATATGGCAACGGCCATACCACGCTGGAAACACCAGTTCCCGTTAGATCACTGAAGTTAAGCAGTGTTGGGCGCGGTTAGTACTTGGATGGGTGACCGTCTGATACTACTGCGTTGCTGTTGGCGGTCGTGGGTGTGGTGAGCCCACACTTATAGTTATTTACTACAAGAAACTATCCACCTAGAAACACTACCCGAATCGGGTACTGTCACGCTTACCCCTAGAGGCTCGCCGAAAGGGAAATAGCTTAATGGTATAAAAAAAAAAGTATATTAATAATAATATTAAGTATTAATATTAAGTATATTATTATGTAAGTTATAAGTATTTTATCATTTTTCCGAGGATTTGAGTAATTCTTAGAGATTTTACAAATTTTACTAAATTTTTGCAACTACTTTTGGCGCGAAATTCCAATTTTAACAGACATTCAAATATTTTAAGTCGAATTTTCTCGAATACAAAAATACGTACGAAAGCGAAAAAATTCACAGAGTTTGCTTACATATCAAGTATTTATAATGAATTTTTTGAGATTTTTTGATGCGGTAGAACATGGTATAAAAAATTGAAAAACGTACTTTCATACGAAAACCTTACATGACATGAAAAAATTAGACAAGTGTCTTTTTCACCATTTGCAATAAAAATAAACGTGTATAATGTTCCCGAAAGTTGTGACACTGTCATAATATTTTTCTACACGCGATTTTCCTAATGGCCATATCTTTTGCAGTTTACAAGGCCACTGGAGATTACCAATTTCTTTAGTATTGTACGATTTATGATTTACTTCAAAGACCACAATTTTTTTTATTCACGTAATTTTTGTGGCCCATGTTCTTCATACTTGTATTCAGTTTGCTCTACATTCTTTGAAAGTCTTCGATTGACTCTGCTATAACAACCTTATCATCTGCGAACGCTAACCCACGCACCCTCCCTGTCCCTAGAACCACACCTTCTCGTCGAAGAGGGTCATTCTGAGACATTTGTTAATGTGAATAATTAGTTAGGAAAACATTTTTAAAAACACCGTTTTTAGTATGAATTTTACATAAAACTGATACTTTGCATTTTTTGGAGCATGTTTAGGGCACAATACATGAGGATCGGGGGGCAAGGGGTGGGGGGTAAAAATAGAAGTTATGGGGTGAAAATTACTCCTTGAACCTTTCTTAGAGGTGTGCGAACTTCACTTTACAAAAAGTGAATAACAAGTACTTCTTTTTTTTCATTTTTTCGAAAACCGAGCTGTGTAATAGAAAATTAACTTGATTTTTGAACTAGAATTTCCAGTTTTCTATCCTAATATTTAAAAAGTATTGAAATAATGCGAACTGACGAGAAAATTCAATTTTTTTTTGCTAAAAGTTCATTACCCTTCTAGAAATAATCGATTGGACACGATTCATAACGATTAAGAGTGATCAACACTTGAATCGCTTTTAATTGTTGCTAATTGTGTCAAATGTTCCCAATCGGGTTGAATTGCGTAAATGCACTTGCCTGCAGTGCGCCCTCTGCAGTTTTCGTTTGTTCTGTAGTGTCAAATTAACCCCCAATTCAGAATAATGGATACCCAATTGAAAACGATTGGAATCATTAGAACGTAGGATGGCGCCAATATTTTGAAACTCGGACTAAATAAATTGTAGGCAACTCATTAAATTCTGTTAATTTTTAGTAGAAAAACTTATCCAATCTTTTTAAATGTCTTGCAGTATAAAAATTTTGAATTTATAAATAAGTTTGATTTGAAATTCTAAAAAATTTCTAGTTTCAAATATTTAAAATACTCAATTTTGAATATTTCAAGTAATTTGTTTTGTAATGCCTAATCTTGAAATCTTTGGATTTTAAAGGCTTTATGTAATTAAAAAGTTGAATAAATTAACAATAATTGACAGAAATGGACTTGGAGATTCAACTATTCAAAAACTGTTACAGATTAAACTATTTTTAAATTTAAACATTAAAAATTGGTGGTATTTATAGATGAAATATTTCAAAATCTGGTTTTCCTTCCCCAAGCACAGACATTTTCAGGGTGGCGATGGCGATTCGGCGGACGATTTCAAATTTCCAGTCATTTCCCGGTTTTTCCCGGTCAAGTTTATCAATTTTTCCGGTCACATGAAAGTAACATATTCATATTTGATTTTAATGCATGACGTTCATTCTGAAAATCCTTTAACACAACGGAGCAAAACATTGCAAAATAAATGAATTTTCAAGAAATACTTCAATTTTCCACTAAAAATATCAATTTTTTACAAAAAAATGAAACAGTTAAACTTTCAGATAAAAAAATTAATTTTTAACAACAACAAAAAAACGGATTTTCAACAAAAAAGTTGAATTTTCAAATAAAATTATGAATCTTCAACTGAATAGATCAATTAAAAAAAAAATCAACTATAATTATGAATATTTAACAGAAACACTTGAATTTTCAAACAACAACATGAATTTTCAAACCAGAAGATTAATTTTCAAATAAAAATACTTAGTTTGTACAAAAAAATAGAATTTTTCAACAAAATACATGAATTTTTAACAAAATAGTTGAATTTTTGATTGAAGAAGACAAATTTTGAACCAAATAGTTGAATTTTGAACTAAAAAAATAATAATTTTCAACCAAATAGTTGAATTTTGAACTAAAAAAATAATAATTTTCAACCGAAAATGGAATAATAACATTTTTAGTAAAAGAAAAATTAATTTTAAACCACACATAAGAGTTTTCAACCAAAACAATGAATATTCAATTGAAATAGTGGAATTTTCAAGCAAAAAAAATTAATTTGTACTTAAAAAGATAAATTGCCAAGCAAAAATTAAATAATCGAATTTCAAGTTGAAAAAATTAATGTTTAATCAAACAAACGAAGTGATGAATTTTCAAAAAAAATTGTAAATATTTAACTGAAATAGTTGAATTTTCAACCAGATAGATCTACCAAAAACTGAATGAATAAATTTTTAGGCAAAAAAAAAGAAAGTTACAAAAAGGAGATTAATTTTTAACTGAAATTATGGAATATTAAACTGGAATAATAGTTACATTTTCATTAAAAAAAAAAATTTCAACCAAAAAACATTCAAAGAAAAGGAATAGTTGAATTTTATTCCAAAAAGATGCATTTTCAACCATAAAGATAATTTTTTTACAAAAAAGTCAAATTTTCCACAGAGTACATGAATTTTCAAACAAACAGTTTAATTTTTAAAGGAAAAATACCAATTTTCAATTAAATAGTTGAAGTTTCACAAGAAAAAAATAAATTGATTTTCAACAGAAAACAAAAAAACATATTCAACCGGAGATAAATTTTAAATTAAAATTATAAGTCTTCCAAGTGAGAGTGATAGTGGGACAGAGGGTGACAAATTGAAAAGTGAAAATGCTAATATCCGTAGGATATTAGAAGATAAGGAAGAATCGGAATAGCTTTACGCTCAGTTAATTTCAATTGTTTTGTACCTAAAATATTTTGAGTAATTTATTTAATAAATTACATGTTTTTTATACAAAATTATAGAAAACGAAATTAATAATTTGATTAGAAAAACTTCACCTCATTGGCAAATTTGTTGATGACAGCACTCTCTGCTCGCGGAAATGATTACAAAAAATTTATTTAATTTTTTTCATGAACATATTGCTTAAAATGTGTTGCCTCGAAAAAAGTAAATAAACGTTTTCAAATAATTCCCGCGAGACCAAATTGCTACTTCATAACCTCAAAATCTTACTACCGATTGGTCCGATTGGGAACGATTGAAACTTTGCAACACTCAATCGTTCCCAATCGTGCACACACAAGAAACACGATTAGAAACAATTCAAATTTCTTTCTATCGTTCTGAATTGTTTTCAATTAATTATTTTTGGAAGGGTATGCTGTATTGAAAAGTCTACAATAAAAGTTTTGGTTAAGAATTCATTTTTTTCTTGTTATATACTTGCCTCTAATGAGCCGATTACAAAGTTGTTTAGAAACATATTTTGAGGCCTTTCTATGCAATTCTCTTTGCATATATTGAACTTTTTGAATGTGTTTTTTTAAAACAACTGAATTTTGGATTCACAATGTTTCTTAGCCTTTTTGTTTCAAAAATAAATGTTTGCACAGATTGACTTGTTAATATTGTGTTTCTAATTTCCTTCTTGAAAAATTTGACAACAGAGACATTAAGCCATAGACCTAGATATTGTTTCTCTTGAGTTTGGATTTAATTTCCGTCCTCAGAGAATCGGTTTCTTTGTCAACTCTCAAAAATAATAATCAAATTGTTGAATTTTTAAGCCAAGGAGACGATTTTTCAAACAAACAAATGAACTTCCAATCAATAAAGTGACTGTAACAAAATTGTTGTATTCTCAACGAAATAATTAAATAATAAACCGTTATGGTAACTGGTCTCAGAACCTTATCTGGAAATCTTAATTTTCCGGATTCCCCGGCATATAATGTTACAAGCAGCGGCTGGCTCTTTCGAGTGTGACTCGATTGCAAATGCTGGCTGCTTGGTTATACTTTTCAGTCGAATAGATTATTCCATCTTGAAGGGATTCCATCTTAAGGTTAGTTGAAGAAACCAACAGTAAAGCAGCTTCAACTAGCGAGCGTATTTACAGTCGTTTAGCTTGGAGAACGTGCCGCTCTTGCCATAAAAGTCGTGTTGATTCCAACTTGATGTACGTTCATCTCGTTTGTGAGAAAGCGGTTCAGTTTTGTGCGGTTCGAAAGAAAATCATAGAAATGAGAACGACCGAGTATACTTATGAACTCAATGAGAATTGTTAAACGAGGTTCTTGTTTTATTTGAAAAATCAGCGTGAGAAGAGGCTTCCAGTTAAAACAAGGAGAAAAATGGCTTCCTCACCTGGAAGGTTTTTCTGGAGAGGAAAGAGCACACTGAGAAAAATGGATTATACCCAGTAATGAAAAATATGTTACCGGATATAATCTTGGGCTTTTAACTATGGGACAGCGATCAAAATTATTAGGACTACAATCGATAGATATTAAGAAATAGATATTACAGGATAATCACGGAAAAAAGTAGATAGTTAGATTCACTTTGATGTATTGTTAACTTGAAGTTTACTTGTTTGCATTGCACAAGAAACAATTCAAATAGTTTTTGATACTGAATGAGATAGTGATCTCAAAATATACAAAGTCTAAAGTCAGCATTACTACTTCAAATTGTAAAAAGAAAGATTACTAGAACAAGTAGCTTCAATAACTATTTGAAATAGTACATTTGAGCATGTAAACTGTATGAATAACTAATTTTCATAGTAAGCAAAGAATTGTGAGTTTGACTTTTGCAAGTGAGTTCGATCTGCTTTTTCGCATTGCAATATGCACTGCGCGAGATTGTTAGCCTTACTATTTGAAATTGTAAGTAAGTTCAGTGGCTCAACTAGAAACGTGTAGGCTCGGTCCGCAACATTTTTTAGGCGGTCGGTTTCAAATTAAAAAAGAAGGACGACTTATAACGTGCTTATCAGTAAAACAACAGATTTTCGCTTCTCAATCTATAAGACAGACCGCGCACTGACATTTTACAAAATTAAATAAATTATCGGAAACTATTTTATAATGTTTTCTCTTTTATCATAATATCAGTGGAGATAATTATTATAAATGAACATAGTGAATAACTCTAATTTATACTTCAATACTGTTTTTTTGTTTTGTACAAAATTTTCAGAATTTAAAAATATTCTGAAGAATTATATATAAAAATAATACTTTTTTTTACATTATTTCTACTATGAAATTTTCTGCTTATGATATTTTTAATTTCTTATAACACTAAAATTGATTAGGATCGTACTTGATTAAGCCACCTAGGTTCAAATGTTATATTATTTGGAAGAATTTTTTTTTAGTAGAATAATACATTGTTTTCGACATATCATTTTTGGAACCAATAAGCAAAAAATAATTTGTAATAAAATTTGAGTTCAAATTAATTTCCAATTTTAACGTAGTAATAATTTTTTCAACCTTTTCACATTGATATTTGTAGAAATTACTACCATTTCATGAAAAAAAAATATTTTCTAATTTTTTTTCAGATTTTCAACAACAATAAAATCTACCATACTACTATGATATCGCGATCTTTGATGTTAAAGGGATCACAGCGTAAAAGGAGCTCAGAAAAGGGGAAATAGGGTGGTTTTCGCAAGAAAAAGGGGAAAATAGGGGAAAGATTAAACATTTATTTTTATATGTCGAAAAGGACAAACAACCTTTTCTTAAGAAATGTTACATTTTTAAATAACTTTGAATGATTTTTCAATGATTTCTGCCATTCAAGATTTATTTTAAAAAATTGGATATACTTAGATCGTTGGAAACTCATCCAGAGTGAAATAAAAAAGTCCGGGAAAAAATAAAATTAGTTAAATACACAATTTTGATATGTTTGACATCGTTCTCATAAATATTTCTTTCTAAGATTTCTCATTTCATCCTTACTATAATTAATACTTTCAATCTAAATTTAAAACAATTGAAATCGGTTAATATCTTCTGTTCTCTTTCTTAAATTTACAATTAAAGAATTTTTTTCAATTAAAAAAAAAATTTGCCTAATTGAAAATTTTTGGAAAGTATACAAAAACATGTTTTTTGGATTGATTCGAACATGAAATTGAGTCACCTTGAACCAAAGAAACATGCTATTATTTTTTATCCATGGGAAACATTTTTTTCGTGGTGTTTATAACGTTCGAAAATCGCAAAAAAAGATATGAAATCCCAAAAATCCTAATTCACGACAAACATTTTTTTCCGAAAAATAAAAAAATGTTTCTTTGGTTCAAGCTGAATAAATTTCAGTTTCGACATATTCAACTTTTTTTTAAATGTGTGCGTATGACTCAATCCAAAAAAAACATGTTTTTGCACATTTTCAAAAAAATTGTAACTGAGCAAGAAATTTATTTTTAACTTTCGCAATTTTAAATTTTTAACGAGTAAGATAATTTTTGAACAAAATAGTTGAATTGTTGAATTAAGAACAAAAGTTTTTAACCAAAAATCGAATAACAAACAAGAAAAAAAACATTAACTAAAATTATGAATTTTTAACTAAGAAATGAATTTTTACAAAGTTGTTAAAAAATCACCAAACTATTGAATTTTCCAGAGAAAATTCAAATTTTCTACAAAACAGTTGAATCTTTAACCCAAAAACACGAATTTTCAACAAAAGTTGAGTTTTCAACCAAAAAAGATTTTTTAGTCAATGAAGAAAAAAATTGTATTCAAAATTTTGAATTTTAAAGCAAGAAGATTATTTTCCTACAAAAAAAGGACCAATTTTTAACAGATTACATAAATTTTTTACCAAATATTTGAATATTCAAAATAAAAAAGATCAACTTTGAACCAAAAATGGAATTGCTACATTTTCATTTCAAGAAACTAATTTTCAAATGAAAAAACCAATTTTCT
>CAKNYM010025055.1:0-11505 GCA_932195095.1 Andricus curvator
CCTTCAAAATTTAGGCATTGTCAACAGTGTTTTTCTCTGGTTTTGTTCTTCTTACACCAACAACAAATTTTTCACCGAGATACGAGACACGTCGTTGAACAGGTAGAAAGATTTCGAATCAGCTTAGCTAAATGCGAACTCTGTGCGATTTTTTTTCACTGAGATAGACCTACTTTTTCCCAAGTGTCAAGACTTTCTGTATATAAGTGACTTTCTGACAAGTGACTTAGTATATAAACATTAGTTCTATATACTGTCGCTCTACTTAATTGGCGATCATGTTAATCGTTTCGTTAATTATGTCGTGATGTAACCAAACATTATTTGTTCGACTAAGCCAGGTTTTGAGTATTGAAACGTCTTCTACTCTCATGTTCAATGCCTCCAAAAGATTAGAGCGCTCGTCGTTATTACTTTCTCTTAAAGCCAGTCCCTGTTTAGCTAAAAATATGACTGTAGTGAATATCTTGGTTAAAGCTATTCAAGCTTATTCCATTTTCTTTCACTTTGCTGTTGAAAGGAGCTGGCCAACGATGGTTTCTTCAAAACTTGCTTTAGCTTCTATCAAAAGGCGATGCAATGTACTACTCTCATGTGTCCGGAAAGTTTGCACGGCGTTTTTCCAAGTGTTAAATCCGGTTCCAACAAAAGCTCCGCGTGAATTTCTTACATTTCGAGACGTCATATAACTTAACGGAATTAATGTTTTTTACTGCTTCGGAACAGACGCTACAAATTGCCTTATTTTGTGAATTTAATAACAACCACGGATATGTAGTCTTCCAATGAGTAAAAGGTTTAAGAGCATCACCACCTGCACAAAAAAAAGCAATTGGGATTTGTTAATTGTGAATGCATTATATGAATATAATAAAAATAAGGCTAACGAAACTGAACAATTATTAACAAATGATTAATATCTTAATAAATAATAAATTAGGAAAATGTTATAAAATATAGGGGAGCGGCGGCGAATGCGGCGCACATAAAGGAAAATGCACGATTAAAATTCCAATATAAAGTAAAATATTGTAATAAAATATATTTTGTTTAGGCCAATATCTTACCAGTGCTCTATGCATGGAGATAATTTAATTGAAGTTCATTAAAACAGTTAATTAATGTGTTTTCCAAAAAATGCATCTGCGCCAAGTTGTCGTACCTTGTTTGGTAATGTGGCGCGTTTCGATTTCAATTCATAATTATTGAATAAAAAACAAATTATGAAGAAATATTAGTAAAATTTAATAAAAATAAGAGAAATATATTTACGTTTAATATTATTAACATATTTGAGGGATTTTGTCTGCCGAAATTTCAAGAAAAATTTTTTTTTTTTAACAGTGCAGAATGTCTCGCAATAATTTAAGGGTTATGTCTGCTGAAACGTCAAGAAAAAAAAATTTTGTTAACAGTGCAGAATGACTCACCAATATGAAAAATAAAAAAAATGAAGGATATATTTAAATAATTATCAATGGGTAAACTTTTCAAACAATTCTTTATATTAAACTATAATATTAAGACAAGGTATAACCCGAACGCGCCATATTAGTCGCATATGAAAAGTATTTAATAAAGATTTTTCACATAAAAGTTCATTAATTTTACTCAAAATGTTAAACTATAAACCATTCAAGAAACTCGGAACATTATATTTCCAAAAAATTTTATAAGTTTACACGAAACTTCTGTAATTTTTTACTTGTTTTTAACTACTCTGACAATACAAGCGAAAGAACCAAAACTAATTTATCGTCATAAAAATCAGGCAATTAATTTAATTATCCCAATTTTGTAATAATGTAACGTTAAAAACATATATACATGTAATGAAACTACCTCCACAATCAGAAAATGCGTTAACATTCGAAAACTCGTGCGATTTTTGAAATATTTATGAAAATATAAAAAAAGCATTTTTGTAAAGGATCCCTTTTACGATGGTATATCAAATGTTTTCTTAGTAACACGTTAGTTCATAGTTCATATTTAAAAAAATTAAACTATTTGTAAATTCATCTTCATATGATCAAGATATGGCTTTTTATTATCATTGATATAAATTAAAAAAAATATTAGAGAAGAGTACTAACATTTTTTTCAAATATTATGCTCTCTTAAACAATTTGAAGAAAGAAAGCAAAGTTATCCTTTCTCGATTTATACTAAATCCGTGAGTAAAAGCGAGTAAAAAGTCAACTCTGTTTATTTGAGGTAGAAAATGTATTGATCATTTTTAACAAAAATAAACATTGTCTAATTAATTATAATTCATGAAAAGAAGAATTGAAAATGTTCTCAAGTATCACCTAAAATTAATTGAAGTCTGAACTTTCACTTCCATACCATGTGGAAACAATTCAATGCATTTTTTTTAATTTTCAAAGAAATTATTATTATAAAATCCAATGGGTCATTCCACAATAGATTGTTTATTGTTTCTAAAACTTATGTTCAAAAGTTGGTGTGCCCTGCGAAAATGGCATGTTATTTTAGGAAAATACGTAAAATAATTTAGTAAAACCAAAATTGTATTATCATTTACAGAATTAAAGCTTCATTTGATCAAAATCTATTTTAATTCAAGTAGTTTATGACAAGTTGCCTCTATATTTTCTATCTCTCCTAAAAATTTCAACGAAAACATAGGTAACTGGTTCTAGAAAATTTCGTGTTTTAATTTTTTTTTCAAATCGAAACAGCTTTACCATTTTGTATTCTTTCTTCACTTGTCTCAGCGGCTTCGCGAGAGTGAAAAAAATTTGACAAACTGAAACATGACAAACCTTAATATCTCTAAAATTGCGAAAAGGCAAGGTTTTGAAAATCAAATAAAAAAAATTTTCCTTCTGAAAACTACAAAATCCAGCCGATTTATTCTGGAATTAACCCAATATACGAACTAATATATTATTATAAAACTTAGTGAACTTACGGTTTTCTGCATCACAGTCTATTTCTTTCTTCTTTTGAGTATTCACTTTTTCACTATTTTCGAAATCACAATTTTTATTCTCACTGATATTACAAGAGCTAAAGCTATCATCCTTCTTACGCAAAAAAATATGGTCTAAACGCCGCGTTTTTTTATCACTTTTTCCTCCTTCAACTTCTACTCTTTTGCTAACATTCGTGTTTGATAATGACTTCGTTCACGTTTAACCATTTTGATTTTAAAAGAGATGTTCTCAGTGCAAAATGCAATCTAAAACTGAAGACTCTGGCTTAATTGTGTCTCTATTCCTGATGCAAGTATATTGCCAAAGTAACCGAAATAAGTGGAAATAACATTAACCATAGGGGAAAATCCCGTGCCCAGGCTGACGGGCTCGGCGTGGACCCCCTGTTGAGCGACAACTCGAGAACAATAAATTCAGAACTATAAACACCAAAATTTTACAAGTCCATGGTAACGACCCATGCAAACTTGGAAGTTGAAATTCTTCAGCAAAGTTCAGGTACTTAGTGAAGGGCGTGAAGGGTACACGAAACAAGGTATCGCCGATACTATTGCCGAAAACAGAAATCGAAAACGAACAGTGCAGAACCCAGACAAGAGATATATTTTTGAAACAAAAGTAAATTTTTTTTCATCTTTCCGTCCAGTTTTCCATGTATGGAATTTCCATGATTGGAAATTTACATGTCTAGAGTTCTCCATGGCATACATGCTGGCTGCGCCGCCCCTGCTTGTCTTATTCGTTTTATGCGTTGAAGATGAATACATCGAAAATTTTAATTTTAAGCCAAACGATGACAGATACATGAAAAAGTTTAAAAGAAGAATTGTAGTTTTTGAAAAGGCTTATAATTTTCCCCTCAACCAGTTTTTGGTACGAATTGATTTTTTGGTTTTATTTATCGGAAATACTGTGAAAAAATTCAAATTTTGAGCCAAACGACTCTAAATATGGGGAAAAGCCTTGAGGAGGAATTATATCTTTTGAAAAGTCCTACACAATTTTCACTAACCATTTTTTTATAGGACTTGTCATTTCGGTTTTATTTATCAAAAATTGGATGAAACAAAAATTCAAGTTTTAAGCAAACGACGCAAAATACGGGAAAATGTCTGGATGAGCAATTATAGCTTTTAAAAAGTCCTACAAAATTTAATCTATTTTTTTATAGGACTTCTCATTTTGGTTTTATTTATCGAAAATTCAAATTTCGAATCAAATGACGTGAGATACGGAAACAAGTTTCTGGGAATTGCAGCTTTGAAAAAGTCCTACCAAAATGTTTTGAAACAATTTTTGGATAGTTCTTGTCATTTTGGTTTTATTTATCGAAAGTACTATGAAAAATTCGATTTGAGCTAAACTGCTCGAAATATGGGGAAACGTTTTTGGAGGCATTTCAGCTTTTAAAAATTCCTACAAAATTTCTTTGAACCGAGATACACAATTAATCTAAAAGAAGACTTGTAGGAGTTTTGGTTTTATCCATTAAAAATGCTATGAAAAAATTCCTATTTTTAGCATAGCAACGCGAGATAGAGAAGAAAGTCTAATGAACGGATTGTAGCTTTATATTGTAAGGTAGCTAAACAAATAAATATACATTGAAAAATGTCTGAGCAATTGAATCTTCAACTATACTTCATCACGTAGAAAATTCAGAGTATGGAGATGCATAAAAAAACTTGGATCTAAAAGAGATGCTTTTGCTAAAGTTGCATTCAAGCATTCCGAATGCAAAGAATAAATATCCGAGCATGAAGCGCGAGATCCGAAAGACGCGTGCTCAAACTTGCGAGCGAATAAGCGAGCCGCGTGCTCAGCGCTCGATGAGAATCTGCCATCGCGGCGGGAAGTTAATTTTTTTATTTTTGGGAAAATAAAAATTGATATTTGCATATCTTTAAATATTGTTTTTCCTTGTGAAATAAAAATATCGTTAAAAACTAAATGTCATTACTTAAGGAAAGTTTGTTGAAATAAGTAAAAAATTTGTTTAATATTTAAAAACTTTACACGAGCTTACACGAGACTACATGAGATTTCAAAAGAGAACAAGGGATTAAATATGGGATTATACATAAGTACTAGAAATTACAGGGGTTACATAAGATTACATGGGAGTAAATGGCAGAGTGTACACCAGATTACAACAGTGGTTTCACCTTTGGTTGAAAATCTTTTTTTTTGGGTTGAAAATTTAACTTTTTTTTTATAAAAGATTCACTTTTTCGTTGAAAACTCATATTTTGGAGTTGAAAATTCAATTACTTGTTTGAAAGTTGAACCATTTTGTTGAAAAGTCATTTTTTGTTAAAGATTAATCAGTGCCGCGATTTTCTTAATTTTGAACTTGAAAATTTGGGAAAAGTTAGGTGAAAATTCGTTGAATAGAAAAGTCAGGGAATTTCTATAAGATACACTTTAAATAACTTTCAAGAATAATGAATTCAAAAATTTGCATTTAAAAGCATTTTATTGGATTTATAATGATCCTATATTTTAAATGTTACAAGATTAAAATTCTGGTCTTTAAACCACTCTGGAAAGAAGACAATTACTGAACAATAATAATTATTACTATAACTAAATAACTGGATTATGTCAAAAACTATTGAAGTTCAAAGAAAAAATGTGTATAAATGTGTATCTTTTTGGAAACAAACGTCAAAATGTAAATACTCTAACGACTTGTAGTGTAGAACCTGCCTGATTTCGAAAGAATGCTGTCAAATATTAAAAGTCTTTTAATTATTGTTCTCCTTCTTTAATTCTAGCAAAAAATGTGATAACATCTATTTTAGTTCAAAAAAATGTTGATCAAACAATTAAGGGGATAAGAAAAGTCATTCCATTAACTACTTTCCATGATAAACTATTTCTTAAATGACTGGGAAAAATGTTTGATGACCTCGAATTAACCGGGAAATGACCGAAAATTGTTTTCATCGATTAAAACGGCCACGCCATACCATTGGCAGACGGTTTTCCGGCACCAAAAATGCCGGCAGAGCTTTTAGGGCTTCCGCCCGGGACTACGAAAAACTAAAGTCGGGGCCAAAAGTCGAGGCCCCTAACTTCTTTTGATTGCAACTCACTCAAAAAAAACTCAAAATTGTTCAATAAAATGCATCTGTAAGCAATAGTTAGAGGGCAAAACATCCCAAAAAACAGGGTTTCTCGACCTCCATTTTCAAGCGCCGACTTTCACCTGTTCCCAGAAAGCGGCCGAAGTTAGAAAAATCTGAAAAAATTCACAGATATTCTTCAACATTCTTTAATGCAATACATTTTTCAGAATTCTGAAATATTCAATAATTTACTTTTCACGGGAATTTATTTACAAATACATTATCTTGAGAGTGAATGAAGATAGGAAGCCGTTTAATGGCTCCAAACGTGCAGTTTTGTTATGCGAGTGCAGTACAGTAATTAAATTTATGATAAAATCATCGTTACGCACGAAATATCATTTTGAATATTTCTGACTTTAATCAGTGTTGGTACGTGGGCAGCACAGCGGGACAAGTGGTAGGAAAAAGTGCCCTTCTGATGACAATTGTAACTGTTCTGAAGTAACTATTTTCATCGAAAGTGTACTTTTTTTAACACTTGTCTCGCTGTGCTGCCCACGTGCCAACACTGATTAATGTCAGAAATATTCAAAATGATATTTCTTGCGTAAGATTAATTTTATCACAAATTTAATTATTGCACTCTACTTGCATCACAAAACTGCACATTTAGAGCCACTGAGCGCCTTCCTATATTCATTCGTTCTCAAGATGAAGTATTTGTGAATGAATCGCCGTAAAAAGTAAAAAATTGAATATTTTAAAAACTTTAGAGTTGTTAAATGGTGGGGGGGGGGGGGGCAAAAAAGCGTTACGTATTTTTTGAACGGCTCCTTATTAACTGCAGGATGGTACCAGAAATTAAAATTTATATATCCCTCACATAATTCGAAGGAACGAAAGGTTACAGTGATAGAGTTAAGACTTTGTTGAAGTTGTTACTCGCATCAAAATTTACCTCCAAGTACTTAATTCTAAAACGTTTCAATTTTTAGGAATAATCCGAGACCTGGTAGAAAACGGCCGCTCGAGTTTTGAAAGACCCGGCTACGGCGAGTAGCCGAATCTTCGTCGTCCATTTGCAGAGAGATGGCATGAACAGAGTTGAGTTAGAAGAACATTTTTCAAAGTATGGGACAATTGTAGGGTCTTTGACAAATCGGGAATTTACTTTCGTACAGTTTGAAGATGAGCCAGCAGCGCGAGCAGCCATACAGAGTGAGAATGGTGCTTTGTTTAAAGGAAGACGAATGGGTACGAGATTTATGAATGAAAAAAATATTTTCGATACGTGTGTGCAGTCTTCTCCACATCGAAATATATCCGTTTTGTTTTAGATATAAGACCAGCTAAGGCAGATAATCCAGGTATGGGAGGAGGTATGGGTGGTGGCATGGGTGGTGGTATGGGAGGTGGCATTTGAGAGGGATTGGGCCGACTACTAGGACCACCGAAGCCATTTGGTGGTTTTGAAAACGATTCCTTAAAGGGTGGAAATTAAAGTTTTAGAGGAAGCAATCAAAGTTTTGGTAGTGGAAATTCCAATCCGGGTAACGATAATTCATTCCAAAATACTGGCCCAATGAGAGGGAGTAATGAAGCGTTGAATCGTGGAGATCAATTCGGCGACGGAAATATGGGCAGGGACAATAACGATCAGTTTGAACCGTTTAATAATGATGTTCCAAATAGAGCAGGAAACCAATTTAGTCCAGGGATTCAAAATAGAGGTGGGAACGATTCGTTTGGTGGACCAGGAAATCCAAATACAGGAAATCAGTTCGGTGGAGGTGCACCAAATCGGTCTGGTAGTATGCTAAACCCAGGATCTGGCGGTGGTCAGGGTGGAGGTGGTGGTAGTGGTGGTAGAGAGCGTGGTAACAGAGACGGAAAAAAGAGAAAGAATGATGGTCCTGGTGGTCCTGGTTTTAGAGATCGTAGTCTTCTCAGTCGTGGGAACCGTTTAGTGGACGGGATTGGGATATGGGCAAGCCAGGTATGGGAGGAAGAGGTCCTGGATTTGGTCGAGACTCCTTTAATGATAGTGGAAATCGTTATGACGACTTCAAGGCTCCTTTTGGGTAAGTAGAAATTATTTCTTAGTGTTGAAAGGTTTAACGGATAGCCAAGTCGAAAATCTTATAAAGTAAAAATATTTGCAGACCACCTTCTGCAGCTGCGGATTACCCACCTCCTGCACCAGCTGAAAATAATGACTGTGAATTCATCGTTGTTAGCAAAGCTCTCACGTTAGCATGATTACAATTTATAGAAATAACGCTTATATAGAAAATGCCTCTAATTCGTAATGATCCCTGATTATCAGTTTATTGAAAGATATTTTACATTACCGAGAATATGCTGAAATTATTGAGTCACGTCTAAAGAAATTAGGTTTGACGGTTGATTTATTGTTTCCAAATGAGGAAGTGCCCCTCAGCCGAGTGCTTGGAAATATTGCGAGCAGGGGTTGCTTGTATGCTGTGGTAGTCAAGCCTATTAATTAGGAACATCGTTCTCTCACTTTGAACATCTTGCATGGCTTGCCGCAGGGTTCGCATTATTTACAGATGTTAATGTTGATAAAAATTATAGTTGAACGGGGTGTCGTTCGCATCAGGAAATTTTAACATTTGCTGGGGTTGCTACAGGTAAGGGAATTCAGCAAAGCCAGGGAATTTAAAACTGATCAAGGAAAGTCAAGGAATGTCAGGGAAAACCTGAAAGAGTCAGGGAATTTTCGATAAACTGAAGTTGAAGTTTATAAAATTCTGTGTGACTGTTTTCCACACATCACATTCTTTCCCCTTTTTTAAAAAGAATTCCTCTTTTCTCCCCCTGTTTTCAAGAAACTTCCTCTTATTCTCGTTTTTCCTCTTAAATGCAAACTGAATTAATAGAAACCAATAAGAAAATTTAACTATTTTAGTTGAAAGTTGATTCTTTTTAATTAAAAAGTCTACTATATACTATTATATTTTTCGTTCAAAATTCACCTCTTTTTGTTAAAAATTGTACTATTTGGTTGAACATTTAAATATTAAGCTTTCCATTTAGAATTCATCTTTTTTGGTTGCAAATTGAAATACATGGTTGAAATTTGAATTAATTGATTAAAACTTAATTTTATAGGTTCAAGATTGAAATATTTTAATGGGAATTCTCTTTTTTTGTTGACAATTTTTTTTTAACTGAAAGATGAACTATTTTATGTTTCGTTGGAAATTGATCATTTTTAGTCGAAAATTCAACTATTGGTTCAAAGTTTATATGTTTTGTTGAAGATCGCTCTTTTTTGTAGAAAATTAATCTTCTTGATTGAAAATTCAACTACGTGGTTGAAATATGAACTAAATTGTTAAAAATTTATTTTATTAGTTGATGATTCATCAATTTGGTTGATAATTTAACTATTACGTTGAAAATTAGTTTTTTTTCTTTTTATTTGAAAATTCATCGTTTTTAGTAGAAAATTGAACAATTTGGTTGACATTTTTTTTCTTTCTTGAATGAAAAATCTTTTCTGATTGAAAAGTGCACTTGGGTAAAAGTTGAACTACTTTGTTAAAAATTCATTTTCTTGGTTGAATCTTCATAATTTTAGTTGAAAATTCATTTCTTTGGTTCAAAATTTAACTATTCAGTTAAAAATTCATCTATTTTGTTTAAAATTCAACTATTTTATTGAAAAGTCCTCTTTTTGGTCGAAAATTAAACGATTTGGGTGAAAATTCATCTTCTTGATTGAAAATTCAACTAATTGGTTGAAGGTTGAACTACTTTATTAAACATTCGTATTATTTGCTGAAAATTCGCTTTTATTTCTTGTTTGAAAATAAAGTTTTTAAACTGCAGATTTACTATTCCATTTTTGGTTTAAAATTGATCGTTTTTAGTAAAAAATTCAACAATTTGGTTGAATTTTTGTTTCTTTCTTGACTGAAAAATCTTTTCTGGTTGAAAAATTAACTAATTTGTTGAAAATTCGTCTTTTTTATGAATTCAACTGTTTTTTATTAAAAATAAAAGTCTTTTTTGGTTGAAATGTCAGCTGTTACATTTTTTTAGAATTCTTTTTCTTTGGTTGACTGAAAATTAACTGAAAATTCCATGTTGTAGTTGAAAATTCATATGTTCGGTTAAACAATAATTTTTTTAACTTGAAAGTTAATTATTTAAATTTTGGTTGACAATTCATTTTTTTATTAAAAATTAATTTTTGTTTGTTTGAAAATTCACCTATTTCAGTTGAAGATTAATTGTTTTAGTTAAAAACTCTTATGTTTGCTTTAAAATTAATTTTTTGAAATAAAAATGTTACTATTCCATTTTCGCTTGAAAATTATTATTTTTTGTAGTTAAAAACTCAACTATTTCGTTAAATATTTGTCGTCTAATTAAAACTTTAACTATTTCTTTAAAAATTCGTGTATTTTGTTGAAAGCTTGTATTTTCTGGTAGAAAATTAATCTTTTATTTAAAAATAAATCTTCTTGTTTAAAAATTCATCTTTTTGGTTTAAAATTCAACTATTCCAGTTAAAGATTCATAATTTTATTTGAAAATTCATCACTTCGGTTCAAAATTTGAACTATTTTGTAAAAAATCCGTTCTTTTTTGTTGAAAATTAATTTTTTTTCAACCGAAAGTTTAATTATTCCATTTTTTGTAAAAAATTGATAGTTTTTAGTGGAAAATTTAAGTATTTTTTTCAAAATTCATTTATTTTGCAATGTTTTGCTCTGATGTGTTAAAGTATGTTTAGAATGAACGTCATGAATTAAAATAAATGTTTGTGTTTTGCAGCAAATATGAGTATGTTACGTTTAGTTGACCGGGAAAATTGAAAAACTTGACCGGGAAAAACCGGGAATTTGAAATCGTCCGCCAAATCGCCACCCTGTTTATCCTTTAATCGAAAATAACTACAACAACCGATACCGTATAATATTTTTTCCTTAAAACACATTAGACGGTAATCAATTTTTTTGGACAGCTAGTGATTGTGAAAGTATCAGAATTGTGAACTTTTTTTGGCCTGTATCGCCGATTTTTTGGCTTCACTACTTCTTATGAAAATTAAAATTTGTAGTAGAGGTGCTGGCTTGAGTCAAGCCAGCACATCCACTATATAAAAATTTAAAAAAATTAGAAATCAAACACGACAGAATTTTTTTTTGCTCTTGAACGCGCCAACAACAAATTTCCAAAAACCACCCCTACTGAAAATAAAACTACCCCCTGTATAGAAAATCAAACTTGGAAAAAACAAAGTACACCAGAATTTTGTGTTTATTTTGGCCTCTCGAATGTAAAAAAACCCCTTATCAAAAAAATAAAATCTGCATATAACAAAGTGCATCAGTACTTTGGGCTTATTTTGGGCTCTCAAATGCACCAAACAACATCTTTAAAACCATGCCTATCAGAGACTCGATTTACACTGTAAAATTCTAAAAAAAGTTATT